>PVJI01002598.1:0-142103 GCA_004026765.1 Micronycteris hirsuta
GAAAATACTTTTTTAAAGATAGCAAACACAAAAATCCATTTGGCTTTTTTGTTTTTTAGTGAATTGTGCAGTGTCAGTATGATCAGCATTTGGTCATGATCCTCCAAGTTCCTGTTAATAATGCTTTTGGGTTAATACACCTGTGAGTTCCATTGTGCTATTGTACTCCCTTGCTGTTATTTAATTTCATTTGGCTGAAATTACTCATTAATTTTTTCCACTTTTTTTAATAGCATGGTTTTTCAGCATTAGTAATATGGCTAATTGCTTCATTTCTGCATTTTACTTTGCCTGGATAGCTACAGCCACGAAGTGAATAGGAATTTGAATATAAACATAAACCAGAAGATTGTCACCAAGTAAGAGCACTGGGAGTGAAAGAAATCTTTGCTATTATTCATCACACAAGTAATAACACTGTGTCACGTCAATCAGGTGCCATGTAGGACACATGATGGAGGTGGTTTATTGCCGGCCACACGTTTCATATAGTTACCATTTTCCCGTCCTGCAATAAGAGCTCCCCATTGTGCTTACCAAATGAAATGAATGGAGTTCTGAAATCACAGTGTAAAGCAAATGGGACAAATCCTCCACCCAGAGAATGCACACAGTGTGCACAGCACTAGGGAGAAAGCTGTAAAGAAATGGGCACTAAGAAAGAAATGTAGAGAAATTGTAAAGAGATTTTGCCACTTGACCTGGGCAAAGTTGCCTTTTCCCCCTTCTAAGCCTCAACTACTTTTCACTTTTGTATAATGTTTGAATGAGAAGATTTATGAATTTTTTTTCTAGCTGTGAGACTGCAATGTAAGCACTGTGAGTTCAAAGACTACTGATATACCCCAATTCCTAGAATGGTATCCGGCATATGGCAGGTTCTCAATAAGTATTTATTAAATGAATTAATGTTGACTTTTTAGAACTACTGATTCATGTGCTACTTTTACCAGAAAAAAATACCGAGCACCCATGTATTTGCAATTTGGGGCATGGAAAGTATAGGGTGAGCAAATGGCTTTATTGCCAATGTCTATATTCCTTTGAGGCAGCCTTGTAATGATGCATCTTTTCAACTGAAAGTCGATGTGCATTTGGTCTACTCTTATCACAGAACTCAAGGATTTGGTTGGTCTTCATAATGATCCCAACCAGATTCAAGAAGTTACTTTTGCATGCCATTTTGACGTTCTTATTCCCTTTTTGATTGCAAAAAGGGGCAATCAGTTGAAAAGTGCTTTTCCCCCAGTATTCTGTTTGGACCGATTATTTCAACCTGTGTCTACTTGGGACATAAACATTACTGAGACTGGCACACCCTATTTTAAGTAGGCATCATGCCAGTGTAGCAGATGGTCCTTGAAACTGTCCATTGATAGTTTATGTATAAACCTCTGATATTGTCAAGTGGACAAAGTCCTTAACAAGAAATGTAAAAAATGTTTGCCAGTTGCCTCTAGATGCCTTCCCTCTGCACCATTGCTGTGCCTCACCACTGCAGGTCTCTTTAGACTCTTAGTAGCCTCCAGAGAAATTACTGTTAAATGATGTAGACAGATGATTCCTTGGCAAAATACACCAGATAACCTGTAACCTCTTTTGCCATTTCCTATATTTTATAGATTGTTTCTTACCTACATTGTATACCTGCAACCTGAACCAATTCAATTGAAACTTTATCACTTACCATTTTCTTCTTAGGAAGACTGTTATTTCACCATCACTCAAGGAACGAAAACCTCACACATAGTGTATAATCACTATCAGTTGCTTTCTGAGAGATACTAGCTAATCTCAAGCAGGTGGTCCAACCCGTGGCCCACAGGCTGCACGCAGCCCAGGGTGGCTATGAATGCAACGCAACTCAAAATCGTAAATTTACTTAACACATAAGATTTTTGGGGGATTACATGTTGCGATGTATTTAACATATGGCCCACGACGCCCCTTCTTCTTCCAGTGTGGCCCAGAGACGCCAAAAGGTTGGACACCCCTGCATTGTCACTGTCACAGGACTTTGCCACGTGGACGAATCATCTTTTTTCCTTTGAAATTTTTGTCATTTACTTTGTTCTTTTTTCCTCTGTAAATAATTTCTTCCAACCTCCTAGACTCTTTGTGAAGGCATGGTCTACCTACTGATCTGCCTAAGAGATGCTTGAACCAAGGCCTGATAATTTATGTTTTTTTTTTTTTCCCAAGAGTAAACAATGAACACATTTGTTAACTCCCTCCTGATAATCTCACTGCCTCTTGCAGGTCATTTTTTACCTTGTTTATGTCATCCGTATTGCCGATTGATGCCAAGTGAACTGGTTTTGTGGCCACGGAAAACACTTTATTTCATTAAACTCACTTACTCATCAGGTGTTATATAAAACCTTCTAAGTTCCACACACTGTTCTAGATG
The DNA here is from genome assembly GCA_004026765.1 of Micronycteris hirsuta. Lineage (NCBI taxonomy): Eukaryota > Metazoa > Chordata > Mammalia > Chiroptera > Phyllostomidae > Micronycteris > Micronycteris hirsuta. The sequence goes on from PVJI01002598.1 coordinate 2,411, forward strand.
CTGGAGTTACAACAGTGAACAAATGGACATGGGCTGTGTCCTTGTGGAGCTTCCATTCTGTGACAGCTTGGGACTGACGCTCTCAGCAGAGACTGTGAGCAGATCACCTGTTCTGTCCTGCAATGAATACTCATTTGTGGTGGTGAGTTGATCTCACTGTCATCAACAAAAACAGTTCTAAATGGTCAAATGTTATTTTCTTTATAATAGATTATGTAATTATTAAAGATGAATAGTAAGAAAATAATTGGACACACACACAAAAGGTTACAAATTCCTCTCAATTTATAGTCAGCACTTCTGGAAGAACAGAGGGAATATATGGAAAAAATTTCTGTGGGCTTGAAATTGATTTGATATATTATGGAGTCTCTTTAAATTGTTAATTGTAATGTAACATTGCTGTGAATTACTCCCACTCATTTATATTGTTCCTGTACATTCTGGTAGGAACCAAAGCTAGAGACTCTGAATATGTACACATAGACAATCAATTACATGGGCAATTACCCAGAATTAGGCTGGAGGGTCTGATTCAACTGTGTAGTATACATAATATGGCCATGCAATTTGTTGTCCCAACTAGGATAGTTTCTGATCATGAAGGGCATATATCAAATATAAGGGACTTAGTTCCACCTAATTTTGGTATTCTGAAATAGCAAATTACTAGGCTACTAGTCTATGTCCTTTGTTTCAAGGTTGTCAGCAAGCAAGTTCATCATAATTAGGGCAAATTATTTCTTATTGACACTCTTTGTTTTTCCCTTAATCCTTACCCAGGAACCCGATTATTGATCCTAGGACAAGAGAAAGGGAGAGAGGGAGAGAGAGACCAGAGAAAGAGAAATGTCGAAGTGAGAAAGAAACATCAATCAGTTGCCTTCAGTATGCACCCCCGCCAGGGACCACACCCAAAACCCAGACCTGTGCCCTGACCGGGAGTAGAAACTGCAGCCCTTTGGTGCAAGGGACAACGTTCCAACCAGCTGAGCCACCCTGTCAGGGCTCTTATTGACACTTTTATACAGCAATTCTGCCACTAAACCCTCTCCCACTTTGGTGGTGGAGGTGGTGGGGGAGTAGACCCCTATCTTTTTTAACAAAGGGAGAAGACCTTGAAGGCTTCCAACCTCTAATTTTTAAAACCTACTTAAGGCTGGCTCAGTGCCCAGCCTCTTCTGTGCTCCCAGTCCAACTGTGATTGTCTCTATTTTACACTTTACTGTATCTTTTAAAATTATTTATGTTCCTATCATCTTTAATAAGCTTTATGCCTCTGTAGGGCGGAAGTCATATTTTATTTATACTTTAACCTCTCTGTGCCTCTAGTCACTCATCTTTAAAATGCAGGTAACAGTACTAACCACATAGAATTTTATGAAAATCAAATAATTAAAATATTTGGAATTCTTGTAAAGTGCCTGTTGCATCTGGCGCATCGTAAGCTGTTAGTAGTGTTAGCTCAATGTTATTATCATGGTTATTTGTTATCATGGTGCCTAACATCAATGTCACATACACAAAAATATATATACTAGACATTAGTAATTCATCAAATATTTGTTATTGTTTTCTGTGTTCAAGACACTCTATCCGCTACAAAGCTGATCCAGGAACCCATTTTACTAAGTATGGGGAACAGGAATGAGATATGCACATAAATAATTATAGTATAAAATAAAAAGTAATAGGAGATGTAAGAGAGGTAAAGATATAGTAACATTATTATTTTTAATAGAGAAAGTGTTCAGATGGAAAGGATTAGGGAAGATTGTAGGAGTGAGATGGAATTTTAGTTGAATCTTGGGGAAAATACAAGATTTGGATATATAGACTTTTTTGTTAGCCGTGAAGACATTCCAAGGATGACTATGTAAGGAGTGCATGGAAGAGGAGAATCTTGAGGCTTGCTTAGGATGATGACAAGTATTTTCTAGGAGTTAAGCTTGGAGAAGACTTGAGAGGTAGCCTGGAACTAGATAATGAAAAGATCTTGAATGTCAGACCACAGATTTTGTATTACATTTGATTTATTTTCTATTTAATAAAGCATCTGGGTTTTTAAAATTATGAATAAAAATCATGAAAATTCATGAATTAGGAGGCTCTCCCTGTTCTTGTTCACTTATCTTGTAGATAATGGGGAGGTGGTTGCATAAGAAATCATCCTGGAATAGATGCCTTGCCTCTGTGAGGCAGGACCCTCAGTTTCTGAGCCGGGTTCTGCTCCCCTATGTGACTCTTTTCAAGTCTGTGTCCTCCCTGCCTCTTCATCTGTAAAAGAGTAAATATTAAGGGTGTATGTAGATGGACTCTAAAGGTATCTCCTTTTCTAAAACTTTTGTGGGGGAAAGAAGATATAATGGAGTATAGTGTTAGGAGCAGGAGTTATTTATCCCAATGAAATGTACTATTGTTCTTTTTTTTTTTTTTAGTAATTAGCCTTAGAAGTTTCTTTATTATACTTATTTTTAAAACAAACCATATTTGCACATTAGTGAAGAATAAGATAAGGAAAGAGAACATATAAAGCCACCGAAAGTACTGTCCCTAAGAGATCTACACACATTCTTCTCTGATGACTTTTGTCCATTGCCCCTTTCTGGATCCGATGGTGGCACCTACCCAGTCCCCTTTTCTCTGTTCTCCCCTTCCTCCCCTCTTGGTTGATGAATTTCACTCATATGTGTTTTTGTGTATATTTCTCTAACCATTCATCTCTTTATTATTTCTCTGGCCATCTCTCTCTTCATCCACCTGTCTTCATACAGATGTATATTCATCATAATATTTTACAAGATTGTGAGAGCGACGATAAAATTATCAGAAAAACTTCATTAAGAACAAGTTTAAGGAAATAATAGACTGTTGTTCTTAAGGAACAACCCTACACTCACCCTTAGCCTACTTCCTAAACCTATCCAAATTTAAAGAAATCCCAAGGTGTTCCAATGATATTCTTGGACATGCAATTGGAGAACCCCAAAGTTAGTAGACCCTAGGTTGTGGCCTCTGTAATCCCCCACCCACTCCAGTGTTTTAATTCCTCAGTGCTGCCAGGAGAAAGGCTTTGCTGAGCCACAGCAATTCATCAACGGGAGTCCCCCACTAATAAGTGTCCCAGTCTGGCTGAACCGTCATGATTAATATTTGTAATCAAGGTCTTCAGGCATTATAAAATTCCAAGATGTCTTCTAAATCACCAGAAGATTGAACTATAGTTGGCCTCAGGTTTCTTGTTGGGAGTACAATTTATTGTAATTAAATGTTTTGAAAATTGGGATTAGAACTCTACCATGGAGGAGTCTTTGTGTAACCTGTAGTGTGGGATTAATCTGCACATCTCTCTCCTTGGCCATTCCAGATAACAGAGTTTTCTAGATTTGTTTTTATGCCCAAGAATAAAACTATTATTCTCAAGGGGAGAATATTCCCTTAGAAGAATTTTGACTACTAAAAGAATAAAAGATAGTAAACACACATTGCCCATTAAACATTTTGTAGATAAACTAAATACAGTACAGGCTTTAAAAATATTCTCATATGAAAGTGGTATTTCAAGGAATTTTTGGTTTTAGGTCTTTCCCTACAGCCTTATATACAAGAAAACACTCTTCCTCTGCATCTTCATAAAACGTTTATGCATACTGTTTTAAAGTACTTAATATCAGTAAGGTGTCTCTCCACTTTTGGAGACTCTACTTCTTGGTAGTGTTGGAAAAAAGCTAAAAAGAGCACCCCAAAATGTCCCCAGTGATGTTGTTTGGAGAACTTTCCAAGCCTTGGAGCCTAGTCATTGAAGTTCTGTGGTAGAGGCAAAGGGAACCTCATAAAGGCAAGAAAATTCAAGTCTGAGCAGCAAGGAAGTGGGAGAATATTGACCTTGGATAGCTCCAGAACTATTCCTATCCCATCCCGGAAAAACAAAACAAATACGGGAATGCAAAAAGAAATATAAACCCAGTTGGGGAAGTGGGTCCTCGAGGGGGAATCGCACACCTGGAAAGTTACTGCAGCAGCGAGGAGAGAAACCCAAATTATGACCCTTAAATAGGACTCGTAAATCTCCTTCTCTTCCTTCTGCCACTTCTGCCTTCAGAATAAAACTGCACCCAGCTCCGGGGCCATAGTTTCCTCTAAGGCTTCCATAATCCATCCTGGAAAATTGTATGGGACTAAAGCACAATCCCAATCCAATCCGTTTTCTAGTTCGCAAAAGAAAATCCAGTCCGGCGTTTATTTTTAGCAGCGCTTCCCTGTGACCAAACGCTACAGCTCCTCAGCGGGGATAACTGGGGACCGTATTGGGGAGAGAAATGAAGGGGGCGGGGAGCAGGAGGCGGTGAAAAGGGGAGGAGGGACGTCCTGCGCATGCGTGCCAGCGCCCATGCAAATCGTACATCCAGAGAGCAAAGTGGGATGATCTGTCACTACACCTGCAGCACCAAGATCCGAGGACAGCTCCTGCTTGCCGCTCCCAGACCCAGGTAAAAAAAAAAAAAAAAAAAAATCTGAGCGAGCACCGTGCATGCATTTCAATGCCAGATGTGCTTCGCAATATATCCCCCATAGAGGCAATCTGCTGCTGCTGCTAACTGTCCTTTGGTGGCTGATTGCAGCTACAAGGTTTAAGAAATCCCATCTTTCAGGAAGCCTGAGGGGAAGGAAGGAAGTACGGGCGAAATCATCACATTGGCTTCCCAGATTTGGGAATCTGAAGCGGGCCCACATCTTCCGGCCAACTTCCACTGAACTTCCCAGCACTCGAAAGGGACCGAAATGGAGAGCAAAGGTATGTAGCTGTCCCCATCGGGGGACTTCCCGCTGCATGCGCGTGTGGCCAGGGCAGTCCTCAGCTAGGGGACTGCAGTGCTTGCGAAGCGAGCATCGTATTAGGTCGATAGGAGGAGATGCTATGTCCGTTGCAGCACCAGGGAATCCTGGCAGGAGGGCCACTTCTTTTTTTACTCTCTCAGCTTGAAGACACTGTTTAATACTCCATTAGTTGCTTAGTGAAGTGTGATGAGTTGTTTTTATTTATTTTTTCTTTCTTAGGTGGGGGAGAGTCCATGGATAGTGGGGGAGGAGAGATGTGTTGATAAAACAATTTCTTTTCTGTGGAATGGATGGGCTCAAATAAACATAACTCATTTGCTTTAGGATTGCTGACAGTCATGTTTGTATCTGATATCCAATAATGCATTGCTATAAAAAATGTTTGGATACCTCCACCCCCACCCCACAAAGATGGTATTTCTGGGTGTGTATGACTACATCCTACTGCATTTTCAATATATATCAGCAGAGAAATTGGGTGTATTTGAAATGGTGTGCGTTAGAACTGACCTCCAAGAAGAACAGTGTATCAGGAGTACTGCTTCACTCCCAAGCATGATGCATTTACTAGTTGTGGACATGTATATATTAATATTCTCCTCCTAAGCAATTCTGTATGATGTACACATACCAACTGGGAAATGAACTGTGAAATTCAACTTCTGATGGCATATTTAATATACATAAATGAAATGATTATTAAAATAGTAAGGTTGGCTATCCTTTGAGTTTAACTCCATATATGCAGGTCTATTCTTCCTCCCCTGCCTCCTCCTTAAAACGCCCACCTGGTTGCAAGAGCCTGGAGTGATGTAGTCAGATGCCCAGTAGGGATATTGGACATACTTCATTCTGGTAAAATAAGAAGAAATGATGTCAACTTTTATGAAACTATATTCATTACCCAGCACTTGAGAAGCTATATTTGAAACAAGGTTTTATTTTTAAACCAGGAATGTCAGTCATTGTGCTAATGTGCTCCGGATCAGGGAGTGGTGGTGGGTTACCTATTTCTGAGCTGATTAATAAAGCTAGCATATTGAATGATAGCCGGTATATGTTTGATAAAGTATTTTAAGTATTTAATTAGTAGAGTTAACTATTTGAACCTAGGTAAGCATTTACAGACAGTATGAAAAGAACTGAACTGACATGGATTCAGACTAAGTGGCAATTTTTAGTTTAGGAAAATTATTCTTATGATTCACCGATGGGCACGTCCATGACTAACAACAATGTACATACATGAGGAAATCTATGTCTATAAATATAATGAGGCATATATTTATTAACTCTATTGTAGAATCCATTTAGAAATGAGAAGCTCCTTAACTCATAGAGGTCTTCCAGTTAAGTATTTCTAGAACATAAAATTAATGACAGAGTATCATTTTACTATAAAACAGTTTTTTTGCGTGCCTACATAACCTCTGCTATTTGGTTATTAACTTTTTTTTGGCAAAGATTCTTGGTAACATTTTGGCCTCCAATTGATATACTAATTTCTGATCCATCGTAAAGAGGATGTATCTCTTAGCAATAAATTTTTATTTCCCTTCCTTGCCCAGAAAATATATTACATGGCACTCCAAGTTCCAGGTGGTTTATATCTCAATTTGACAGTGGTAGAGTTCCAGATAATTGGCCGGTCTTGGGAGTTTTGAAGGGAGAGAGAGTCTGAGAAATATGTCGGAGAAAAATCAGGCCAGAACTTCTTTGCCTGTCCAGATAACAGCGACAGGGGCATGAACCACAGCACTGACTAAAAGGCCATGAAGAATTTTGCCCCAAGCCAATATTGTGGTAATTTTGCAGAAGTACCTTAATTGTCTGACGCATAAGACTCGATGAAAGTATGCAAGTTAGTTCTCAGACTGCTATTACAAAGCTGAATTAGCCAGGTAGTGATCCCATAAAAAGTGGCTAATTTTTGACATTTTGGCCTTATTTCCTAAATTGGCGCAAATGGAAAAGCTAAAAATTGTAGCTAACTTAAAATTTGTATTATAGAAGAAAAAAGAGTATAGTAAGAGGTATGTATCTGTATCTTATTCAAACTGGTACATTTTTCAGACTTTATGCTGCTGTGTACAGAATTCTTTCCCCAACAGATTCAAATCTATATCTAGGAAGACATTCCCAAATGTAAGTACCTATAATTATTTTTTCTACCGGAAACTCTTTTAAGATAGATTCAAAGATTATTATGGCATAAGCCAGTTGAGGGTTCAGGAATTCTTCATCCCCCCAAAAATCTAATGGCCCATTGAATCTTGAATCCTGTCACCGGCATTTGACAACCTTTACGTTTTACCTCCAGCATTTGAAAACCCTTCTCAGAGCATTTTTCCAAAGTCTCCAGCAAGTTGATCTGCAGTTATTCACAAATAAGATAAATTTTCTTTTGCTTCCTTACTTATTGCTTTGCATCACTTCCTGTCATCCAGGGTAAAGAAGAGAGAAAATAAATCAGTTAGCCTAGCAATCAAGTCACCATTTAATTTCAGTGATCTTTGTGCACCAGGGTAATTAATATTGCTCCAAAGATTTGGGGTAGTCGGTGCACAGTCCAGACAGCTCTGGCAGAATTTGGGCCTTGCAGTGGTTCACAAACTTTGCTGCCCACTAGAATCATCCAGCGTGCATTTTGACTCTCCTCATGACTCTCCGCATTTTGACACCCCATACTGGTTACCTCAGAATGTTGGGGTGGAAAGTGATATAGGTAGTTTTTAAAGATTTTTATTTACTTATTTTTAGAGACAGAGGAAGGGAGGGAGAAAGAGAAGGAGAGAAGCGTCAATGTATGGCTGCCTCTTGTGTGTCCCTCTCTGGGGACCTGACCCACAACCCAGGCATGTGCCCTGACTGGGAATCGAACCAGCAACCCTTAGGTTTGCAGGCTGGCACTCAGTCCACTGAGCCACACCAACGGGGGTGGTATAGGTAGTTTTAAAAGATCCCAGATGCAGCAACGTTTGGGAACCACTGATTTAGGCTCTTGATAATCAAAATGTTGTTTGAAAGCTAGCTTTTTCAACTGCAGAACCTTGTTCTTTACTCCAGGACTATTGACTCAGAATCTTAATTTAGCAAAATTCCCAGGGAATTTGTAGGCACATTAAAGTTTGAGAAGCATTGATTTAGAGTGAGGAAAAAGATTTTTTCTGTCTATCTATCTATCTATCTATCTATCTATCTATCTATCTATCTATCATCAATCATTTCTCTCTTTTTTCCCTCTCCTGACTACTTACTACATCTTTCTTTTTTTGGTCCAGCTGTGTTCTTATCATCAGGCTGGCATATTAGAAACACATGTAGAGCTTTTGAAGTATAAAGATGCTTAGACCACATTTCTAGACATTCTAGTTTAATTGGCTCTGGAGTGGAACCTGGGCATCAGTATTTTGAGAAAAGCTCCCAGCTGATGCTAATGGAGAGCTAGAGTTACCCACTGGTCTGGGCCCTTGCTGCTTGAGGTGTGTGCCACAGACCACATTGACAGCGGCACTGAGGCAGCATTAACAGGACTTGGGAACGTGTTAGAAATGCAGAGTCTCAGGCACCACTCTATAGTTACTGAACCAAAACTGCAGTTCATCAAGATATGCTGGTTATTTTATACACATTAAAGTTTAATAAGCACTGGTCTAGATCTTGGGGAACTGATTATATCTGAGAATGACATCATTTCAGGTCACTCAGTAGAGATTTGATATAACCTCACTAATCAGTATGGAGGCTCCTGGATATTTATTCATGGTATAGACATTCTTGTTGCTTTTGGACAGAATGGAAATGATAGAAAAAAGTAGTGTGCCCCCTGGTTAGATTAGAAAACAAACTCACTTATTAAAAAATTTTTATTGAATTTATTCGGGTGACATTGGTTAATAAAATTATGTAGTGTTCAAACCCACTTTTAAATATCCTCTCTGCTCTTCTTCAAGCCATTTACTTTAAACCCCTGATTATCTTTAAACACTTATTTTCTAGGTCCACTTTGAGCTCCTGACAATGTCCTGATACATACACTTGGTAGTGTGATAGGAGACTACCTAATCAAGGTGCATCTTAACAGAGTAAATATAGCTTTTCCCTGTGCCCACTGTCATGAGTCTCTGTTCAGCTCTCCTGAGATCCGTTTGATGTGGCCTTCACTCCATACAGTCTCCCCTGACCTCCCCACATCTAATTCACATTTTATTGGCATACTTGATGTGACCTAAGTACTTGTTTGTCCCTTATATGCTCCATTTCTTACAATCAGCATTGTGATTTTTGTGCTCTTTATTTAAACAAATGTTTATTGAGCACCTACTATGACCCCAATGTACTTAGTTTGGAGAATATAACAGAAAACTAAGATACAGTCTCTGATCTTAAAGATTTCACTCTCATATCTCCACTAATAGATAGACTGTATTGTGTGAATAGCATTGCAGCTACCCACGTGCCTGCCTCAGATAGAACATTTCCGTGTACCTTTGTAAGTGGGTACTCTAGGGGCTCAGATTGAATAGCTTTAATTAGTTTACCATGACATGTTTGTGTATCTGGAGATTGTAAATTAGGAGAGGGAAAGTAAATTCGGCTGACAGGAGAGCTGTAGAAACATCGATTTGATTCCAGAGCAAAGAAGTCAGTAGTGTGACCTGCTTTCTCTATAGAGAACTGCACATGTGTTCCCAATGAAGATTCAGCTCTGTTCTGGGGTTCACGCCATCCATTGGAGTCCAGCCAGGGCCATGAACTAATACTTTTATTGTATAGAGAAGTCCTTTCTCTAAAACCTGGATGAGTTACCCTACGGGAGGGAAAGAACATGTCTATGTAGTAACTCATTTAAGGAACTGGGAAGTGATTTTTAGAAAAGCTACTTTGTGGTTAGAAACAACTAAAACTCGGAGTCGATCATGGCGGCATGAGTAAAATATAATGCAGTAAAAGGCACAGTGTGATAGAACAGGCGTTGGACATGGGAGATCCCTGTTCTTACCCCAGCTTTAATGGCGTTACACCATTGAGACAAACCATTCTTACTCTCTGAGTCTCAAGATTCTTAAATATTACAGGAAGTTCATTTTATTTAATTCAGTATATGTACTGAGTTGCCACATTGTTTCAGGCCCATTGTTAAATGCGGGGGATAGAAAGATAAATAGTGCACTGGCTTGCCTTCTAGGAGCTTACATTCTAGGAACACATGAGCACGCTCAAGAGCCGTGGATTTCTAACGCTGTGTGCCTCTTAGGTATGTCTCCCATTGTATGCCGTTTGTCCTTCAGCGTGTGAGTAGGTTACCCAGCAGGCTAGAATATAAAGTCATGCAGTAATTAATGACCACCACAGAGGCACTTAACATCCCACAGCAATAATGCCTGTCTTTTGTTCCCTCTTTGAGATTTTTAAACAAAATTGTTGTGTGGGAGAACATTTGAATTCACGCTAAATATCTGCTCTGAAAGCTGTTCCAGTTGACTAGATTCCTAGCCAGTAATCTATTGTCTGAGTTAGGAGATTGTTATAGGGCTCGTTAGCATTAGTGACGAGTCTGGAGGTGGCCCGTTAGTTATTTTCTGTCATTCTCTTACCCCTGCCCTTTTGTACCTTTAAGCTTCTGGAGTACTAACCCTTCTAGGTATGGTTTTTGTGCCAATTAAATGACCAGTAATGGTATATTGGATTTGGTAATATTTGGTTTCCTGATTTTTTCATGTATTAAGAGCCATACATAACAGTCATGAGACACTTTGTATTTTTCAAAGGGCCTCTATTATGTCATTTCCCTTGAACCCTGTGATTAGACATTTTATTTTACAGATAACAAAACAGAGTCTCACAAAGACTAAGTTGACTTAGGCAACTCATCTTAAATTTGCTTCTCTGTAAAATAAGAACTGTCTTACCCACCTCAGGCCCCATACCATGAGCATGAAACTAAACCCATCCCAATGAAGCATTTAGAGCTCTTTAGAATCGGTATTTCATCGTAATTAGCTGGGTTTGTCCTTTCACTGGACGGTGAGATCCTAGAGGGGAGAAACTGGTCCTTTGTTATCTTTGTGGTTTTAGCAGCAAGCACACTGCATAGACACTCAACAGATTCCCTCCATTGACTTCCGTAAAAGCTTTAATTTACCGAAAGGGATTTCTTTTGAGCTTATTTTGTATATTTTACAGTAACTCCCAGAATATCCGAATTTGTTCCTATGGTGCTCAGGCTTAGTTTTGAGGCAGTTATATAACATCTTGCTGGGTTGGGGATGGAGAGATATTAGGTCGAATATTATACCCTGATGGGTTTAAACATAGACTGTAAAATCTGGCTGAACAGAGATCCTCAATCAGAGGTGCACGGCAGAATCACGGGGTACCCCACGCTACCTTGGACTTGGATATTTAAGAAGCACCTCAGGTGATGAGAATGTACATTCTCAATCACAAATCAATAGGTAAGCTACAGGGTGGTTAATATGAAACTATAACATGCACCTGTGTCCCTTATGAGGAACACAGCAGGACTCTCGCTGCCTGGGCCTTGACTTTCGTTATCATCCTCTTTAGTGTTAAAAAAGTGTACATGAAGAAGAGAGGCCTAGTTCTTGTACTACAGGCTGGGGACAGAAAATAGACATGGGGACTGTCTGAGGCTCAGATGACACATTGTTTCCGTAACGTCTTCATGCTCATCTCCTTATTAGCATCCTTGCATGCAGAGCACGGTGGGATTCTTTCCAGGATCTATGTCTATGGTTCTAATTTTAGTTTGCTCATCTTTTCAGTTCCTTTCGGAACACTCTCTGTCTCCTGGTCCCTGGGAGTGCAGGACTCCTACCCAGGCAGACCATGGTAACTTGGGGCTGTGGTGCCGCGGATGGTGCCTTGGCGAAGTGCCGAAGGACACCTGTTGTCTCTCCACAGACACTGTCTTTCTTTCTTTAGCACAACCCGTCCTGCATTTTACCTGAGACTAAACCTACTGCCAGGATTCAGAGAGGACAGGTAATTGAAAGCAGGGCTTTAAACTCTGTGAAAGAAGTAAAGGGAAGCTGTTACTCTGTGGTTAGTGTTTCATTTCTCTTCTCTTTGTGGACTGGCCGTAAGCCTGCGAAGCAGCCCGAAGGGACTAGACTGCAGGAAAAAGAATCCAGAAACTTTCAGAGGCCATTCAGAAGATGACTAAACACATCAAACATCCCCTTAAGCAGCAGGCAGGAAGAAGCAGCAGTGCTGACCTGCCAAGGGCCCGTCTCTCCCTGTCCCATTCACCCCTGTGCTTGTCACCCACGTGAAACAGGTTTTTCTCAAACCCGCTGACACGGCTAACATTCAAATGGGGTGAACAAGCCTCAACACCAGGCAAGTTATGAAACACTTTTTCAGCTTTTGGAAACTGAAAATCTAGATACATGTCTGACTGCAAAGAAATGTTAGGATATTTTAGCCCTTAATCTCATTTGTTGGGCTTCCAGGTCTGCAAATGAGAGAACTGCACAGGGTTTATCACACAATCATTCTCATTGTTATAACCTGGATGGTTTAAAATCAGATCATTTAGGCAATTTTCTCCAAAGGCTCTTCTTTCACTTCAAAATATTTTCAACACTTCCAGCACAGTTTAAATTTGCATTTGCTTTACTTCTTTCTCTCTTCTGTAACTTAAGGGAGAAATACATATATCTGAAGAAAGGTTGCCATGTAAATGTCACTTTATTGCAAGTGCACAGATAATTGCAAATGCGATGACATGAGGACTTTTCATTTAGGGGCTTTGCATCAACATCACCCTAAACAGCAAACCGATAGTGCATGCAAATATAGCAAAACCCTCAATAATACTAAGGCAAAGGAGACAATCAAAGCAATTTTAAAAGAAGGTAATTGATTGCTTCATTTAATAAGCTGCATTTATTGAGTATGGACGATGTGTTAGATTCTCCAAGGCTGAGCTTTTCAAACCAGGCTGCGCCTCCTGGTGGGGTTATAAGAGTGTATACCAGGGTGATTCAGGAGGCACAGAAACGTAGTGCGCGTTCTGATGAAGTAAACTAGTCAGAGATGACACACCAGCCAACGTGGGTTCAGGTTCTCGTCCCTCTACTCAGTGGTGGAACCTGGGGGAACGCTCTTCCTTCTCCCCTCTGGAGCCTAGTATCCCAAGCTGTTTTTTAAAACTCCATTTGCTTATTGACTTCTACTTTCTTATTACAGAGAGACTGTATTTTTCCTTTATTTGCCCCTCCTTTAGACTTGATGTCTATAGAAAGTCAGACAGGGTGGTGATGGTCACCACATTAAGTTTTCGGCACCCACTGGAGTGTTGAGCCAACTTGTTAATACTGTGAGTTGTGTGGCTGAGGTCGAGCTAGGGGACTGGGTTGAACAAGTAATTTGGTTCCAAGTGAGAAAGCACTCTGACTGGGGGGAAATTGCCCTTTGGCTGTTCGTGGATTGCATGACTGTGACCACCGGAGAGGCCCAAATGTGTCTGAACCGATGTGAGACTGCAGGGCCTTTTGGAGAAGAGGCTTGGGAGCCTGGGGAGTTGGACTTGAATCCTGAGTTCTGCCCCAGTGCGTGTGTGAGATTAAGCTGGTCACTTCCTTTCTCTGTCACTGGTTCTTCACTTGTGAAACAAGGGGGGATTCGGGGCAAGATTCTTTTCAACTCTGCCATTGTAAGGACCAGCACTTGTGATGTGTTGACGTAGGAACTACAGTGGATTTGTTCGTGAGGCTTTATGGTGGACATCTCAGTCTTTCCTATTTCTTTGGCTAGCTCAGTGGCATTTTTGCTCAGCAGATTGTACATTATGTTTTTGTAACTTTTTTCCCCCTCACACATATCTTCTTTAAAATTAAGATTAGTTTATTTATACATTAGTCATATGTAAAGTTGATTTTGTGGATATAGTTTTTTCTTCCTTCCCAACCCTAACCAGCATGTACCCCCTAAAAAAAGGAAAAGATAAACAGAATAACACTAAGAGTTCAAAAGCCTAGTATTTTACCAACATTATACAAAGGATATTTGATTATCTTTCAGTTCTCAATCATTAGCAACATATTATTAAAAAATAATTGCACTCAATCCCTCATTGTCTTCAAGCAATTTAAAAGCAATAATCCTCTCTTTTGACATTTGACTGGCTACTCATCATTTTAGTCGAGGAAATATTTTTTTTGATTTCCAGATGAAAATTATCCAAAGTATAAGAGTTCTGTGGTTGATAAGATAAATTTCTGGATTGTGCAAAAAATAAAACACAATGATGGGGTAAACTATTTAACAACTATTAACATCTTTACGAGCACGAGTTATAATTAGAAATACTTGTGATATGATAATTATAGAAACAGTGATGTGAATATATGTATTGATTACAATCATGTAAAATCTGTGTGTTCATGGACAAAGAATAGATGGCAATATGCAAGATATGGCAATATATAGGTAATGGTGATTGGATCATGAATGAATTCTTTTCCTTATTCAAATCTTTTACCAATAGTTTATTATAGTTTTTTAATAAAGCACAGTACACTAAATATTAGACTCAGTTATAAATGTTTAAACCAATCTACTTAAAGAGAGTCCAAGCAAATCTCTTCATGCCTCATTTCATGGTTTCCCACGTGAAACACTGAAATGGCGCGGGAGGAGATGCTTGTGCATCTTTTGCTATGTACCAAACACTGTGCTTTATAAGGATTGACTCATTTAACCCTTATAACAATCCAATAATACAGGCACTGTTGTTATTCCTACTTCAGGGAGTGGAAAACTCAGGCAGAGAGACATTAAGTAACTTGCCCAGATCACACAGCTAGTAGATGGCAGACTGGCTTCAGAGTCTGTGAGCTTAACCACTAGCAAACATACAAGGTTACTTTTTTCAAGTCTGGTAAGTCAGTTACCGAAAAGTAATATTCCTATTTACATACACTTAACATTTGTTTTTCGTTTAATTAACCTTCAGAACACCTGGTTTCTGCAGGCTCAGTGTCCCCCAACTCTGGGCCAATGAGAGCCAGGCTTGGGGAGACATTAGCAGTTCCTGCCTGCTCTTAGGTGGGTTTGAGAAATCTCGCTGCTCTCCGGTGCCTTAGGTTGGTTCCAAACTCAGGGGGTTGAGTGAGCATGAAGTTCCAATTTCCTTTTTTCAGCTCACCTTGAATAGCTGTTCTGCCTATCTGGGAAGCTTATTTGTGTGTTAGAAAGATTACAAAACTTGAACTCACACACCCAGTTAGCAACTTGTTAATCACTGTGACTTGTGTAAGATATGTTTGTATCTTCACATCCTCATTTGTATGACGGTTCTTTCAAATTTAGTGGGACAAATAAAGAGAATCTATACGAAGAACCAAACATAAGGTCAGTACTCACTAGCAACAGCTTCTGCTTTGGTGTTTATTATCTGACCCTTAGGCTTACGACTTCTTCTATTCCTTCTGTATGGCTGCGTTCTTGCCTTAAGCTCCCCACTATCATGGTAGCCCTTTTGCATAGAACTAGATGTCATGATCTGTCTCCTTCACACCACCAAGGGAGACATTCCTGATGCATGGAAATATTCCTGCCTGGTGCTGGAAGCTGCCCCCTTGTTTACCCTTACTCCCATATTCCTTCCCTTCTCTACCATTTCCCCTCCTCCCTCCTTCTACACCAGCTGTGATTGGTCAGAACTGGTTTCATTCCTTCACATCCCTTCTATGGACTGCTCACTTTTGCTGTTCTCACTCATTTATGCCTTCATTTTCTCTGGTTCCAGTTCACTCTTTTTTCTCTGTTGCAACTACCTGGATGCCATGGGACATGGCTTAAATGATAGTTTTTAAGACATACTGGTTTGTCGCATTATGAAAATTAGAGTAGTGACATCAATTAGTTCATCTACTGATCTTCTTGATCAGAATTTTACTAATTTGTTCCCATTATCTGGCCTAAAATGAAATCTAGTTTCTGTAGAAGAGAAAATATGACTCTTGTGATAGGGTTGTTAATATTGTCGGTGAGTCTAGGAAACATTCCACCATTCATGTCAGGGTAGTGAAGACAACCTTCTGCCCAGTGTGCCCCGTCAGGGGTTTTCTGACGTAAGCGTGCATCATGATAACCTACAGGCTCACTGGGACACGTTTTCCTGGGTCTCACTACCATAGTTTCTAGTTCGGCGGGTCTGGGGTGGACCCAGGCATTTGCATTTCTAACAAGTTCCCAGGGCTTCTAATGCTGCTAGCCTAGGGATCACATCTTGAGAAACAGTGGTGTAGACAATCTAGTCTAAGGTTCTCTTGTACTTGGGTATTCCATCTAGATATACATGCATATTTTGCTGATTATTGAGGAATGTCAGAATAAGGGACTGTGAGGTAGCATTCTTATGAGGTGAGGGAACCCCACAGTTTACAAGAGTATAAACAAGATTATATCTAGAAAATCACCTAGCATTGCCCACAACCACACTGGTTAGTTAATTAATAAAAGATCCATGTTTGGATATATACATTTACCCATTTATCTGCACCATGCACATTGCTTGTCAGTGGGACTCAACATGAAAAGTGACACAATTTCTGACCTCATGCAGACCTCACAGACTAGCTTTGGAAGATAAAAGCCTAGGAAAAGCTGACAGCTGGCAGTGCATGTGAAAATTTAGATTAAATTTTACATTCACTTTCATATCTTCTGTGTGGATATCTGCAGATAGGTGTTACAGGCCAGGAACCAATGGGTGAGACAAGGTTTATATCCTCTACTGTTACACCAGTTATAGACACATAACCTGTGGGAATACAGAAAAAAGGAGTGGGCATTTGTTGTTTTTTTTTTTTTTTTTTAATTACTTTATTGTTGTTCAATTACAGCTATTTGCATCCTCTCCCTCCCCTCCCCCCTCCCCCCAGCCCCCACCTCCCCCCCAGCCTCCCTCCCCCCCCTTAGTTCCCTCCATGTGTCCTCTACAGTGATGGGGAGGAGTGGGCATTTGATCCTGCCCACAGGAGAAGGGATGGGACGGAACCATTGGAAAAGTATCCCAGGCTGATAGCATAGTATAAGCAAAGGTAAAGAGTCCTTAATGTATATGTAGCCACTAGGAAAAAATTAAAGAATTGGCTAATTCATTCATCTAACCTGTATTTGTTCTGCTGCACACTGTTCTCAGTGCTGAATAGAGCAATGACAAGATAAAGAACCTGGCCTTGTGAAGCAGGTAGGGTGGAGGACAGGATACAGTGGATAATAAATCATGAGGGAAAAATTGGGGGTGAAATTGGGGAGGCCTGTTACAGATTATACAGTGCAGGTGATAAACTAGATTTCCAAAATATTAACTAACATAATTGTCTTTTATAAATTAGTTTCTCAGAGTTTTTAGAATACAATTCTACTTGCAAATCTTCAATTACTCCTTAGGTTTTTAAGAAAATGTCTGTTGTAGGAAGCAAGGCGTGTCTGTAGCACACTGCCATGGCCAGAGGGTGTGGTCCAGTGTTTCGTTCCGCGACTTCCGCCATCCTTGCTGCTGACACACTCCCTTTGCTTAATGGACCAGTGCATTTCATTTCTGGTCACTTCTGGCTCTCAGTGCCCCCAAATTTTTGCATTAAAACTTGATTGGCATTTTAGGGAAAAGATCCAAAGACTCTTTTTGAAATGTGTTTGTCTCAAAAATTGCTCCCTAAAGATCAGTAAATTATTATCAAGTCTCAGAATTATAATGAAAGGCTAAACTATAGAAGTGCTAATATACACAGTTGTCGCAACTATTTATGTGAAGGTCCCAAAACTCTTCTATATTTCAGTAAATGAAAACCCATGTAAGAAATAAATTTGTCTTTGACTTTACCATCACTCTTTCAATGGTACGTTTTGATGTCCTGGCTCTCTTTCTTTAGAGAACATAGAGAAATTAAAAATAGCAGTTTCTGAACCAAATTCTGGTTTTGATTTTTTGTCTGTTTCTAGCTGAGGATATTGGGCGAGGTTACTGATCTTCTTCACCCTAAATTTTCTCATCTATGTAATGGAGATAATACTAGTCTCTTCATAGAGTTGTTCTGAAGATTAAGTGAGATAATACATTAAAGTGCTTACCACACTGCCTGGCATATATTAAGCACTCAATGAAATGTCGCTGTCGGTTAAATATCTCAAAACTGCCCTTATGACCTCTGGTACAAAATCATAGCCACGGGCTTTTGCTGAGTCTGAGGGATTCAGGTTTACTTAAATGTTTAAATGAATTCCAAGCATAATACTTTCCATTCTGAGCTTTTAGTGGTAACTGAACATAGAGCTGTAAAATACAGTAACCCCGCAAAGACATTGTTTTGGGATCAAAGTCTTAAAACTGTTCCAGAAAGACATTGTCAGCTGGACAGCCCGAATCAATGGTTACAATCTAGAACACCACCTTGCCTAGACAGATTTATAGAGAAGATTTGTAAATGAAGGTCAGCAGATGATTTTCATCTAATAACCATAAGGAGCAGTTAGACAGATGGCCAGGACAGCCTTGTCTTGTCTCTGAACAACCGCTTTTGATCTCGACTGACCGTCAAATTGGGCTTCAGAAATGTTTCTGGAGCAAGACAGGTGTAAAGTCAATTCCTCCTGAATAAAATTTGAGGTCGTTTGCTCCTTTTCTTTTTCTTTTTTGACATGCTCTTTTTGTCACATAGAAAGTGTATTATCAAAGTTTCTTGTCCTCTCTCTCAACTTGTTTTCTTTCCAGAGATAAACACTTTACATTCTTTTCGAATTTTTATCTCCATATTCTAAACAATATTCCCTTCTTACTGCTTCTCACCTTCTTACCTCCGTTTTTCACGCCCCACGGTGGAAAGCAGAGTTTTCATCTCTCCCTCTCTATTCCCATTCTCACCACAGGGGGCTTCCTTTCCACCCCCCACCCCCACCCCCACTCCCCGTCTCCCGGGGCTGCTACAGGTTTTTGTTTTATTTTATTTTTGTCAGCATGTAGTCATTACATTATTTTAGCTAGGTAAGTACTTTTCATGACTAAGCCAAGTTAAACTATAATTATTTTTCCTTTCCTCTTAAGATGTTGGTTTTTTCTGTGGTTGATAGTTACCTTGTTGTTTTGTTTGCTCAGCTTTCTACATACTTTTCATCATCAGCTCCAAGTCTCTGCCAGTGGTGTGAGCCTCATCTCCAGACATTCAGATACCCAGATTTTTTTTAAAAATCAAGTTCATCTTCTTGAACTTGAAGAGGTTTCTGTACTCTCTTTCAGAACCTTCTGACTTCTGTCTATATCCTGGGTGTTGGCTGGATCCTGGGGTCTCCCTTTCCATCACCCTGGAAAATCTCTGCAGGACCCTTTGTTCGAATGTCTGATTTTCCTGAATTCCCTATATTCTTTCCTAGTTCACACCCTTATTTAGGTAGAAAAAGATATGTAGTAGGTAATTTTCTGGGCCTTTGCATATCTGAAAATATCTTCATTTCCCCCTCATATTTGAACAACAATTTAACTAGGTATAGAATTCTATGTTGAAATAATTTTCCTTCAGAATTTAGATGGCACTGATCTAATGTCTTCTCCCTCCTGGTTTTGTTGTTCTGGTCTGATTGTGTTCTGAATCCTTATTTTTTGACCATGCCTGATTTTTTCTCTTTGAAAACTCGTAGAATCTATATTTTCCCCAGAATTTGAAAAATTATACAGATTTGTATTGCTGTGGTTTTCTTGTCATCTATTTTCTGGGTACTTAGTAGGCTTCTTTAATGTGGGAGCTCATATTCTTTACATATAGAACATTTTTCTGAATTTTTTTTCTTGATGATTTTCTATTCTCATTTTGTTTCTTCTTTTTTAGTTGCTATCTGGCTTCACCTTTCTGGATATCTTGTTACTTAAGATATTGATATACTAAATTTATTTTTTTATTTTTTTTGGTATTATTTATTTCCTATTTTCCAACTCTTTTATATGTTTTTTCATATTTTCTAGGTAATAAACTCAACTCTATCTTCTAGTCTTTCTCTTAGGTTTTATTTTTTTAATTTCTGATATTAGATTTTTAGTTTCCAAGATCCTTACTTGTTAGTTTTTTTGAATGTTTGATTTTATATTATGCTCTTTTGTTTCACTGAGGCAGTATTTTCTAATACCTTGCTGAGAATATTAATGATATATATTTAAAAACTGTTTATCTCCTTTCATGGCCTTTGTTTCCAGTAAGCCTTTTATTTTCACCATGCATAGTTACAAAATTTTTATTTCTGTTTTTAATTGAATTTATTGTGGTGACATTAATTAATAAAATTATATAGGTTTCAGGTGTACAATTCTATAATACATCATTTGTACACTATATTGTGTGTTCACCACCCCAAGTCAAATCTCCTTCCATCACTATTTATCCCCCCTTTCCTCTCTTTACCTCTCCCCACCCCCTTTTCCTCTGGCAATCACCATACTGTTATCTATGAGGTTTTTTGTTGTTGTTTAACCCATTCACCTTTTCACCAACCCCCCAACCCCTTCTACTCTGACGGCTGTCAGTCTGTTCTCTGTATCTATGACTCTGTATCTGTTTTCTTTGTTTGTTTTGTTCATTAGATTACATATACAAGTGAGATCATATGGTATTTGTCTTTCTCTGACTGGCATATTTAACTTATCATAATACTCTCCAGGCCCGTCCTTTCTATTGCACATGGCAAGATGTCCTTCTTTTTTTATGACTGAGTAGTATTGCACTGTGTACATGTACTATAGCTTTTTTGTCCACTCGTCTACTGATGGGCACTGGGGCTGCTTCCAAATCTTGGCTATTGTAAGTAACGCTGCAATGAACATAGGGGTGCAGATATTCTTTTGAATATTTATTATTTTGCGTTTCTTCAGATATATTCCCAGAAGTGGAATCACTGGGTCATAAGGAAGATCGATTTTTAATTTTGAGGTAACTCCATACTGCTTTCCACAGTGGCTGCACCAGTCTGCACTCCTGCCAACAGTACTTGAGGGTCCCCTTTTCTCCACATCCTCTCCAACACTTGTTATTTGTTGATTTATTGATGATGGCCATTCTGACAGGAGTGAGGTGATATCTCATTGTGGTTTTAATTTGCATTTCTCTGAGGATTAGTGAGGTGGAGCATTTTTTCACATGTCTATTGGCCATTGGTGTGTCCTCTTTGGAGAAGTAACTATTCATATCCTTTGCCCGTTCTTTAATTGGATGGTTTACTTTGGTTTCATTCATGTTAGAAACTTTCTGCAGGTGTTTCTGTGTGCAATTACCTGTTCGTCTTTAAGAGTGGGTGTGGGGGCTGAGAAGGTTGCTGGACGCTCTGTGCACAGGGGCGGGGCTTGTGGACAGTGGTCTTCGTTGTAGGGTGGTCTTGGTGGGCTCTTCGTTGCAGAAGTCCTGATATCAATGTCTTCAGGTCTTGCCTCCTATATTTACAACATTCCTCAAAGAAGACTCTTTCTTCTGCCTGGATGGTAAAGATGTGGCTGCCAGGCTTCTATGGGTCGCAGAAATTGGTGTATGAATGTCCCCTTGATCTCTGAGTTTCAGTGTGGACTCCCTCTGCCCCTGTGCAGAGCACTTCTTTTCTGTCCTCTACAAAGAGTCACTCTCTGCCTTCTGCCGGGGCTGGGGGGGGGGCGTTGTCTAGCTGCTCAATGTTTAGGGGAAGGTTTGAGATTATATCTTCTTAAAAACAAACTTCCAGCAATCTTGCATATTTTATTCCTTTCCTTTTCACCCTACTTAAAAAGTATATGTAGTCTTTATTATTTTTTCCATTACCATTTAGTCCCCTTATATGTCCTCCCCCCAGCAGTCACCACTCTGTTGTCCACGCCCATGAGTCCTTTTTCTTTTTTTTTTAATTAATCTCTCTACCCTGTAAGCTCCCCCCACCAATTATGCTGAGTGAAACAAGCGAGTCAGAGAAAGACAAATACCATACGATTTCACTCATATGTGGAATCTAATGAACATACTGAACTAACAAGCAAAACAGAGACAGACCCATAGATGGAGAACAGGTCACCCTGCTTTAAACAGACCTTGGCTGCCACCGTCTACTCTCTTGAAGATTCTGCAGTCTCAGTTGGGTTGGTGATTGTCTTTACTCGCTGCTGACTTAGAATTCGGCTTTCTCTGGTCTGCTAAATCCTTTATATTTCCACCAGTCGGTTTCCTATTTGTAAAATGTGATTGTGGTTGTCTTCTCTCCCTTTTGCTTCATCTTTAGAAATGTATCAAACACACACATGCGCATACACACACACACGCACATATCTTTATTGTATGTTCAATGGCGTTTCAGGTAGGAATGAACTTAAAAGCCTGTGCACAATCTCCCCATCTTTATTTGGATATCTCTTTACTTTCAGAAGATACTAAATAATATTACAAAATGATAGTCTCAGCTCTGAGGCCCCGGAGATAGCATTTTGGGGAATTCTGAGCAGCGCCCTGGCTGGCTTCCTCTCTTTACCATTATTCTTCGGTTTCAGGCATCAGGGTCATCAAAGTAGTGTTCCCATGAGAAAGCACCTGTGGACACCTTAGAAGAATTACAAGGTTAACAGACTGCCAAGATCATGTTTAGTTAGTTTTGGAAAGTTGCCTTGACATACTAACTCATTCATTTCCCCACTACGTGGGCATCCATTGGACACTAACCCTGAGTCATGCTTTATTGGGCATTGGCAAAACCATGAATAAGAGCCAGTTCCTGACTTCTTGAACCTTCTATGCTAGCATGCGACAGACGCCACTGCCCAAGATACAGTATGGTAAATGCTGTAATGGGAGCAGTGACAATTGCTAGAGGCTCTAAGAGGTGGGAGTGGTTAAGTCTACCTGCAAATTCATGATTGGGGATAAGTCTCAGGTCCCACATTTCGAACAATAGTATCCCAGAAAAAAGTCCTCTTATGGATTCCAGCACTGTGGTAGAATCTTTGTGGTCGGAAGGGATTTTGCAAGTAATTTTTAGATTCTTGATTTTACCTGGAAAAACTAAGGCTAAGGGGAAACATAACTCAGTCCTGCTAAAGTCAGGACTGAAGCTCATTCTATACAGTAAATCAAATTGTGCCTTATCCTAAAGCCCAGTTATTATTAAATAGGATTAAAATTATTAAGTCCTAGCTCTGAGTCTCAGAGATCTGAAAGTACCAGTTTTGGAAAACCCTGAAGACTTCTTTAAAAAGAGTAATTCAAATGATGGAACTACGCTATGTACATGGGTACAGGACTCCGAAATATTATGTGTGATGTTGTAAAGACAGAGTGGCTTGGAGTTCTCATTGTGTCTTTTGAAAGGAGGGCCATAGGCCTTAAACTGGAAGAACTGTGCTCTTTTTATTTGCACAGGTTAATGCTGATTGAATTCAAATTCACCTAGCAAGTTTAAAGGACAGCTTCCCAAGTGAAGCTTTGGTTATGCTATCCTGCAATATAGTTTTGAGGTTTTTCCATGTTTACATTGTCTTGAAAGCACACAACGGATGTTACAAACATAGAATTTAAACATTTTGAAGGGGCAGAGAATGTTGTCTTCAGTGAACATTTAAGAGTGTAATGTAGTCTGCTAAATTTATAGTTTCATACTTCACTATTAGCAAATGATATATTATGGGGAAACTAAGAAGTATAAAAATATATTGTTTGATAGCAAGTTCTTTATCAGTAATATAATCCTAACAGTAATTACATTACTCATTAAAACTAAACACAATGTAAAAAAGATATTAGAATATCTTCCCAAATTATAGAATGGCACAAAAGTAGACTTACAGTTGTTCATATGGAAAATAATACAATAATTAATAAATAACAATACAAGAATGAACTCTATTTTGCATACTCGCAGCTTCCCCACCCTGTATATAAAATTCTTATATTCACCAATAATGAGATTGTCATTTCCTTAATAAAGTGTTTCTTGGTCCTCCTCTGATGAGAAGCCTTTCCCTCCTCTTGTCCTCTTACCCCTCCCCCACCCTCCCCCAGCCCTGCAGCGTGGATTTCTTTCCACAATGTATATAGGTCCTTGAGTGCATGTCAGAGCTTCTTTTCTAGGCTATAAACATCCTGAAGGCAAAAACTATTTCTTTCTTCTTTATAATCCCAGTGACTTGGCACATATGAAGTATACAGTACAAAGTTAATTGAGTGAATAAAAAATAAAGTCCTTGATATATGATAATATTTATTTATTTGTTTTTTGTAGTGCTTTTTATTATACCCACATGGACATAGCCATAGCACGAGTATTCAGACATGCATGTAGCGCACAATCTCTACTTGCCCTTCCTTCTTTTTGGAAACATCACCCAGGTCTCATCCTGAGCTCAGATGCCCTGTAAATAAGGGATCATATTCACTGTGACTTAACTTCCTGTTGCCCATGGGAGAGATCTATTGATCTTCATCCCCTGGAAATCTAGTCAGGCATGAAAACTTCCTCCTTCACTTTGTTAGAAGAAATTTCTCTGCTGTTTCTAAAATGAGAAATAAAACAGTCTCTTCTCTGTTCTTCTTGCCCTTGTGCAGTGGGGGGTGGCATGATTCTTCATTATTCTCTGACCGTACACCTTGTCACCAGTCTTCGGTGCCTCCTTCCTGCCACCAGAGCCATCAGAGCCTGGCGTGCTGTCCCCTGTCTGCTCCCTTGAAGACGCCTGGACACCTTCACTCGTCCTAACACTTGCCTTTCATTACATCCCTGACCGTAGTGACTCGGAGGTGCAGTCTCTACTTCTCAGGACCATCTGCGTGTCAAAAAAGAGACTTTTGTATTAGTTCCTATGAGTGCATTTCAGGAGCCACAACTACCACAATTTTTGTTCTTCAAAATACCTTGGGGTTTCTACCTTCTGGGGGCTGGTAGGAAAGGTGTTTCAGTTCCCTTGGTTCAAAACTGGAGGCCGAAAGGTAAGGAAGGCCTTTCTTGTCCTTGATGTCTAAATCATTTTGCTGGACATGCATTTTGGTGGCTGTCCTGACCTGTTTTTCAATTCATCTATTCCCTGTACACAGGTTATTCATCTGGTTCATGTTCAAGTTCTGTGGAAATCAGCCTTTACATTCATAAGCCCTTCACAAAGTTACTGGGGAAGGCCCCGTAGAATCTTGGCTTAATTGAATACAGATGAGGATACTAGTGGAATTTTTTTTTTTTCTTTACCTGATAATATCTTTGGAACAGAGATTGCTGTGAATTTATATACAGGCAGTTAGGTTTGTAGTAAGAAAAGTCTGAGTTCAAATTTAGCTCTGTGACCTTGGACATCTTACTTTACATTTCTGGGCCTTAGTTTATTGTAAAAGGAAGTATATAGCCTGTCTCTGGGGTTTTGGGACACAGTCAAGGAGAGAGTCTATGGGAAGTGCTTTGTAAACCATAGAGTACTATAATGAAGTGAGCTGTTATTAATCGAGGTCTGAGGTCTGACTATTCCCAGGTGTTTTCGCCTGGTCAGTTCTGGATGAATAAATTGGAGAGGACAGGAAGGAAGGAGACTGCTCTGGGCTGGAGTCAGGTGACCTGGAGTCCATCCTGGGGTTGTTCAGAGCACTCGGTCACTGATTCGCTGTGACCTTGGCAAAGTCACTTTGCCTCATGAACTTCTCTTACATCAACGGTAATATGAGGTGGGCTAAATAAATGATTTAGAGGCTCTCTTCCAGCTTAAAAAATTCAAGGTTTTTTCTGAGTATAGGTGATAAGAAATTTTTATGTACTTAAAGGTGTTACTAAGTTTAGATTATTTAATCAGAAGTCTTACCAATTATAAACCCACATAATATATTTTGAATATATGATTTTAAGGAATTATGTTAGAGAAAATGGCAAAGTTTAACCTTTTAAGCACTGAAAATGAACCAGTGGAATTTCCTGTCCATTAACTTTTTCTATTTTCTCTTGGAGGAATGTGAATGTTGAAAAAGAAGACTAAGTATTTTTTTAAAATATTTTATTTATTTATTTTTAGAGAGGGAAAAGGAAGGAGAAAGAGAGGGAGAGAAACATCAATGTGTGGTTGTCTCTAGCGTGCCCCCTACTGGGGACCTGGCCCGCAACCCAGGTGTGTGCCCTGACTGGGAATTGAACTGGAGACCCTTTGGTTCGCAGGCCCGCACTCAATCCACTGAGCCACACCAACCATGGTAGGGCTAAGTATTAATTACATACATGAAATTCTGTATGAGAAATTATGCCTACAACACCTAAAGCACGTTTAGTTGTGATATATACTCTAGTAACTTTAAATGTGTTTTTTTATTAAACAAAAACATTATTGATTATTTGTTTAAAAATTGGCACTATGCTTAGCACTGTAGATGGACAAATGAGTAAGACAATTTCTATTAGAAGAAATGGTTGATCTTAGGTAGAAAAGAGCATGTGTTAAAAATTTTAAGAGAGGTAAAACAAAGTTCCAGTAGTATAGGATAAGGAGAGATTGATTTTGCTAAGGAGATGGAAGGAAAGTAAAAAAAATACGGCATCTTTAAAATGTTCTGTTGATTATACATGTTTTCCTACATACTATCTTGTTTAAATATTACATAGACTCTGGCAGACATAGCAAATGATACCATCTTTTGGAAATTAGTTTGGGATTCTTTGAAACTCCCAAAGCCTAAGCAAGGTAGAGAAAATATCAGCATATAATATTATTTTAAAAATTAAGGTGGGTGCCTATAAATAAGTCTTTCAAATTTCTGAAAGTTTTTCCCAAAATAACTTATCAGAACTATTTTTTATTTGATCATGAATATCATCCAATTAACTATCCTCTTTTAGAATGAGAAGCTATAAGAAACTCCCCAAGTTCCATGAGAATTTAATTCCATTTATATTTCAAGGTGAATTGATCTAATATCTATACCACGTTGGTTTGTGACAATGAAGCTAGCAGAGATCTTTCTTCAGTTAGCTAGCCTTACAGATAATGAATACAATATGCTCTTAAAAAAGTTACTATCACTAAGTAGTGTCTTGCTTAACTACAAAATGAGGATTATAATCAGGACCAGTTTCTTCGTCCCCGTACCACAGCCCAGGGGCTGCTGAGACCAGTTCCTTTGTCCCGGTACCACAGCCCAGGGTCTGCCGAAAGAATGGCAGCAAGTAAAACTGCATTTGCTATGGGAGATTGCTAAGATGATCTCAGTCTCTGTTCTGCTGTTCACACTGTATTATTCAATGAATGCTTTTTAAAATAACTAATGCTGTATCCAAAGTTACTAATACTGTGCAATGCTAATATTTCAAGGAAGCATGATTCTTTTGTGGTCCCAAGTGCTTTTAATAATGTATCTGCTCAAATATGTTAAGTGGCTTCCGCTCATAAAGTGAGGAGACGTGGTGCTGAGAAGCCATTGCTCCATCTCGGCTTCATTGTCGGCGAAAAAAATCTTTTAAAAATGAAATGTATCTTTTTATTATCATGCAACAAGACTTTGTTTCATTGCAAAATGAAATTCTAATTTTATTTTATGTGAGCATGTTAAATATAGCCAATCTTTTATTTTATTTAAAGAAGTATACTTTCTGGGTTTGTGAATGTGATGTATGGTTATATTCTGTATTATCTGAATATTTTAAAAGCCTTGTGTCCATTTTTGAACTCTGCAGTTTAGAACCTAGTAAAAATAGAGTTTCAGCATCTAAAATGAGCACTTTAATGACAGTTGAGGAATTGAAGTTGCTTAACCTGAAAAAGAAAGAGCTCAGGGCATGTGCTAACGACCCCACTCAGGCTTCTGATGTGACTTTATGTGGTTTCCCCTCTCCTCTGAGAGGAGCGTTTGGGTTCTGTTAGTGGTTCTGGAATGTGGCCGAGATTCAGCAAGGGGACTCTTGCTGAATCTTAATTCATTTTTTAAAATCTTCATCCAAGGACATGCTCATTGCTTTTAGAGAGAGGAGGAGGGAGGAAAAGAGGGTGGGGGAGAAACATCCATGTGAGAGAAACATTGATAGGTTGCCTCTTGTATGTGCCCTGACCTGGGATTGAACCCACAACCTAGGCATATTCCCTGACTGGGCATTTAGTCCATGACCTTTTGGTTTACAGGATGACGCTCCAACCAACTGAGCCACACTAGCCAGGGCCTGCTTCATTTCCTAAGACCAGAATTGACACCCATCAGATTTTTAAGTTACTTTTTGTTGTGTCTGAATAAAATGGGATTTTTCAAGTTATTTTTAAGTTCTGTTGTTAATTTTGGAGCAGAGACATTCAAATGATTTTTTTTTCAACAACAGTGATTAGGTACAATACAATAACTGACTCCAAAAATGTGGGAATTGTCTCGCCAACCCCTCATCCTATAGAACAAGAACTGGAAATCCAGAGAAAGTGGTGGGGAGAGAGGTTACGTGAAAGTCTATTGATACTTAAGTCAGGGTTTTTTTTCATCTTTCTGCAACACTTCTGAATACTCACTTGACTTTGTGACCTAACATGCAATGGATTTGAATGGTCATTACACAAAATTAAGGTGATGATTTAGATGGGAGGACAAGCTCATGGTAAATTGGGAAATGCACCTACTCTTTTGAAGTATTGCCTTATTCTGTCATACCAGTGGCTTTCTGCCAGTGTGGCTAAGGAAGACTAGATTTGTTAATTGTGGCTGATAAGCAATTAGAAATTATGGAATGTTTGTTATGTGTCCTAGATCATTGCGCTCTTCTTTCCTGAGCTAGAAATAAATGAGTAGGAGTGGGTATCTCGCACCCCACCACAGCTGAAGTTATTACTTGAGATTTATCACACCCAGAAGTGCTGTTAATATCCCATTAGGTATAGCTTCCCGAAAGCCATGGTCGCCACCGATTCACTGCTCTTCTGCACCTTCCAGTTGTGCTGGAAACAAAAGGGCAGAGAGGTCCAAACAGCTTTCCTTGTTGAGAAAAACACTAAATAAGGTATTGCAAAATAACATGAAAACTATTTCACACAAACCCTTGTCTTACAGATGTAAAACCCGAATCCAGAAAATAAGATGTAGCTGGTATTTGTGGCAGGTGAGGATTGGAAACCAGAAATGAGAAGGAAAAAAAAAACATTTGAAAGTCACAAATGTATTAGGGGACTTCATCAGGAAATGATGACTGCAGTTTTTTTAAGGGCAAAGACAAAGTTATCAGGCATATCTTTAGACAGGATGAGGGAAGATTTCTCTCTCATGACACGTCATTCTCTTTGTGGCGTTGACATAAGAGAGTTTTCTGAAAGGGACAAAGGGACTAATATTTACAAAAGAAGGCAACAATATGATGGGAATTCTGAAGGGCTTAGGAGCTGCTGACAACAACTCAGATTTTCTTCCTGGTGTTTTGTGGTTTCTCTTTGAAAAGTGGGAGTGATCGCCACCTTTTGGAAAAAGATTAAAAAAATAGCAAGAGCTCTGTTGCTGTTTGTTCATCTTTGGCAAGTATCTGCCCCTTTCCAATCTCCAGAGAACTGAAGCTAAATTAGAGAGCTGGCAGGAATATTAGAATTTATCATTCCTGTTCAATGTAGGAGTCTAATCTATGTTTTGGATTAATATTTAACTTTTCATTAAATTTTGTCATTTCTGTTCTTGCTGTTAGTGATGTAAGTAAGGTCTATTGGAAGCAAAGTTTATATTTAGCTATCTCTCTGGTCTTCATGTCCTAGATGTACAGTTAATATTCAATAAATATTTTTGTTGTTATTGCTGTGTATGAAATTACTGCTATTCTTAATTTTAGTATTACATGGTGTTGGTATTTGGGGGAGACTTAGAAATCTGGTGTAATTCCTATACTTTGCAGTAGAGACTGAAGTTAGGAAAAGAGCTGCTATAAATTTATGTGGCTACATAGCTGCTGGCCACACACAGAACTTAGATACCAGCTTTGTTTACCTCCCAGACCAGAACACTAAATTTCAAAGTAAATAATTTTGGTAGAAAAGCATACATATATTATATATGTTACAAATATTATATTTATGTAGTTATGATGAGGAACCACATTATCTGGGATCAGCATTTTAGTAACCCCATTATTAATCAATCAGATAACAAATTAAAAGCTTTCTTTATTTATTCACCAGTATTTCTTCAGGCCTATTGTGTGCTAAGCAAAAGAAAAGTGAAGAAAAGCAAAAAATTTTCCTGATTTCATGGAGTTTATCTTGGTACAAGAGTGACTACCAAATGAGTGAAACATGTTATGTCAGATACTGAAGAAAGTACCATGAAAAAAAAAATGAGCAGGAAAGGTGGGATGGGAAACTAGTAGACATTGCGGGGTTAATTTAGGATTTTAAGTAGGTAGGCCATGGAAAGCCTCACTGAAGAGGTGACTTGTGGACAAGGCCCCGGATAGGTAAGAGATCAAGCAATGGGAAAGCAAGGATCCATCTGGGGGAACAGCATGGTAGGTGGAGGGAATGGCAATTGCAAACATTCTGAGGTGGTCTCCCAGCCTGAGCCTGGCAGGTATTCCCAGCAGCAAGGAGGCTGGTGAAGTCAGGCAAAAGAGAGGGTTGGAGGTGAGGTGTGCTGAGCCCTGGTACATCTCCATCCTCATGCCCTGTTTCTCCTGACTGGCGGCTTCCATCACAGTCGTGTCTCACATGTCCAAGGGCACACCCCTGGGACTAGTCAGTACACTAACACATCCCTATCGTAGGGTGCTTTCTGCCCCATCCAGCTCCTTTGGACAATAACACCTGAGCCTGTCAGGAGAATAATGAGCACTCTGGAGTTCTGAGCTAGGCTGGGAGTTAACCTGCTGTGAATGCCCTTGTATACCACAAATTTGGGGCAGTACCAATAATTTTCCCTTAGAAAATGTGAGCATCTTTTCTGATGTTGCAGGAGCTTCACATTGCTGGTGGAAGAGACAAAAATGCAAATGAATTTGCAAAAGGCAAAATTCTCTTGATCCTGTATGCAAAAGCAATATGAGTCCAGAGAATACCTCTGAAGAACTGTTGGAGATCCAGACAGACCCTGTTTCATTTTTAAAGGAGCTCTGTGTTTTTCCACAGGGTTCTTCAGAGACTACCCACCCCATCCTCCAGTTACTTTTGGGGATTCATTGACTTGCTAAATCATTGCATTAGCCTACAGCCTTCTGGAAAAAGCTAATCCCAGTGATTCTGTCTGAGGGAGAAGTCAGCCCTTGTTGACAACAAAATGAGAGGTGGGGGAGACAGGAAGCCCTCAATAAGAGGTGCAAATCCTTGGGGTAGGGTGGGTACAAGCACCCCTAAAAATGCTGTACTGAAGTATACCCAGAGAAAGCACCTGTTTCTATTATTGCTAATCATAATAACTGTCCTTAGTATAGTACAGTTGATAAAGCCTTTCCCTACCTCTTCTCTCATTCAGTCTCCTCTGCAGTCCTATATGGCCTTGTTATCCAAATGAGCTCTACCAGCCAGCAGATCTGCATTACCTAGGAGCTTGTTGGAAATGCCTCACCTAGACCTATTGAGCTAAAAGTTGCACTTACTGAGAACCTTAGCCCCTTAAAGTTTAACAGGCGTTGCTGTAAGTTCCCTAGGACACTCATTTCTCCCCATTGCAACAAGAAAATGGAGGACCAGCATGGCTGGGGGAGTGAGGCAAGGTCACCCACCTCAAGAGTAGTGAAGCCAGGCCTCATGCCCCAGCTTCGTGCCTCCTGGCCCAGCAATCTCTGGGCTGAGGTCACTTCTTTCCACTCCAAGGTCCCCTTTGTAGCTTATTTTCGATAGACCAGCTTTCAAAAGAAAAGCAACCATTCTTCTCTGAACCTAGACTCTCGCCTTCTCTTACTCTCTCCACCAGTCCCCCCGTGCCCCTCCCTCATTTGCTTGCTGGCACTAGTAATGCAAACACCCTGAGAAGCTCTGCAGCATCACCTGAGTGGAGCCAATAATGAGTGAATCTGGTAAGAGCTGCTGGCATCAGTCACTTGCACTGGGCATCTTTGCAAAACCTTTCTAGCTTCACTGAGAGAAAGGGTCACAAAGTCGGAACAAGACAACTGAGGAATGTAGCTGGAGCATTCCGATGGGTGTAAATGGGTTTCTCCCACTCTTGCTCCTGGTTATAGGATGACAGATGACGTTTAGCTCAGTACCATGGGAAACCAATTGTATAAATCTCTTTCATGTCTGCAGTGAGCTTTCTTGCCTCACCATTCACCATGGCTCACTGTAATCTTGAAAATATTACTATTCCCACTTTCAGGATGTAAAACTATGCCTTGATATCACTTAGATGACACTCAAAAAGTGGGTGATTCATCGTTTGCTAACTGATTAACCTGACAGTAGGCAAAACGGAGACTACTGGGTAAACAATTCCCTATGCATAAGAGTCATGCTTTGGGTAAAGAAAAGCTCTAACAGAATTTTGAAAATGTGACTCAGATCCTGAGCTATAATTCTTTAAGTAACTAAACTCACTAATCTCATATTGAATCTTCATATTTTAGTCAATTTGTTCAGTGAAAAATAATATAAGACACCTACTATGAATCTATTATGTACATGAAAATCACCATAGTAGGTTGTAGAAAGGGTTCAGTAATGAATGACATCTTCTCAAAGAGCAGATTTCATTAATGGAATGTACATACATGTACAGAACAAAGTAGCATGACAGTCACTCCCCCTCTCCAGCCCCCAGTCAGAGAATGAAGGCTCAACCTAGGAGGTCCTCTGGACTGAGGGAGGCTTTGGACATTCAGAGTCTGCCAGTAGGCAAAGTCATCGGGGTGAGGAGGCAGTGTGAGCAAAGGCACAAGATGAAAATGCTGTTTGTATTTAGAGCAGAAAACAAATGCTGTATTGAGTCTGACTTGTAACCTATTAACTCAGAGGCAAAGCAATATTCCTTTCTTTTCTTGCATTTCAATCAACTTAAATCTGACTTTGATTCCCTATGCTTAGCGGTAAATGCATTATTGGGCCTTATCCCCTTTCCCCAGTGGAGTCAAGGTCCTACCTGGCTCTCTGAGCTTCCGAGCACGTCTGGCCATTGGCCACTGTTGTGAAGTGGAGTGGAGTGTATTGCCACGCCTGGGGCATGAGCGTATTGATTGCTACCAAGAACTATTCTTTGCCCTGGGGCTCAGGTCCCCAGCAAACCATGCCGCCATCCGTCCCCACAGCGCCTCTGCTCCCCTCCACCCTGCTGCCCCCAGCATTTTCTTTCATGTGTTTTTAGTCCCAAAGGAAAATTCCCCCCCATCTAGATGCTCTTAAGAGAGTCCTTGTGTGCTCTCCTCAATGACTGCCTTCTTTCCTAGGCGCCACGCTCTTCAGGTAGCTTCTGTTTTTCTTACTGGAAAAATGCCCTAGTCAAGGAATCCTAAGTGCCCTACTTTAAATGGCAAAGGAAAAGGGAAAAATGAAAGTTAACATTTTAATACAAAGTCACGCCCCATTCAGAGTACTTGGGGCAGGAGGTGGTTGAAGGGGCATGTGGGTGTTCCCCCTGGACATGCTGTGGGGGCAGAGAGTGGGCGCACTGTCCGATGACTCCAGTGACTTTCCCGACTAAGATCACAGGGCCCGCGGTTCGGTCTGAAGCCCAGCTTTCTAACCCCCGTCATCGTGTGGTATAAGAACTCGCCTCTATCTGTGCCTATCTTTCCCTCTCGCTTGTTCAGAGCAAGAGTTGGCTTTCTACTCTAAGCGGGTCAGCTTTTACCCTGGATCCTGTCACCTTGTGTGTCTTGTGGGATGGATGCTGTCAGCACTTCCTCCTAAATCCCTGGTGCTTTCGTCCTCCCTACGGACTTCTCAGTGTATTAGCACGCTCAGGTCTATCCCGCTTGAACACAAAACCGGCGCATGACAGGTCCTTGTCTTTATCTTCTGACTCTTTTTAGCTCCTTCCTTATCTCTCTCCTTTCTTCAAAAACTCCCTGATTATGACACAGCCTTTTGCCTCAAGGACTGAAGAGTACTGGAGAAACAGCCTGAGCCACTCCACTCTTAGAGGCAGATGGGCTCTGCCACTCACCGCATATTCTTTTTCTTTAAAAGAAGATTTTATGTATTTTTAGAGAGAGGGGAAATGAGGGAGAGAAACATGGATGTGTGAGAGAAACACTGATTGGTTGCCTCTTGCACACTCCCAGGTGGAGACCTGGCCTGCAACCCAGGCATGTGCCCTGACCAGGAATCGAACCAGCCACCTTTTGGTTTGCAGAACAACGCTCAACCCACTGAGCCACACCAGTAAGGGGTCACTTGATATTCTCAAAAAGTATACTTTAAGGCTTTCTGAGTCTCAAGTTCTTAATTTCTAAAATGATAGCAGTGAGACAGACCTTGAAGTACTGTTGTCAGGATTCAATAAAATGTAGGTAGTTAACACAACACAGTCTTGTATATAACAGATACTTGAGATTTGTCAGTATTGTTATCATTCATGTATATTGCACCCTTGGCCTGAAAGCCTACTCTCTTCCCCTGGCATCTCTCCAGTTTACCTGGCAAATTTCAGCTCATCCTTTAATACCAGCTCCCTGTGCTGCTACCTGCTCCCACCTCTTTTCCTTTCTTTTCCTACCCTGTAGTCCTGTACATTCCCTCTACTTTTTCATGGTACCCAAAAAGTTGTTCTATATATTTTTAATGTTCTGTCTTCCTCTCAACACTGCTGTGGGAGGTCCTTGATGACAGCAACTGTGGTGTAAATCTCCTGTCTCCTGGCCCTCTTTCAGGACCTGACAGGAAGAAACACTCAAAGGCTTGTTGAATTTCATGTTATTTCACAAACTTTGTAATAGTGCTTATTATGTGCCAAGTATTTTATCAATATTAACTTGTTAATCTTCAAAACAAATCTGTGAGGTGGGCCCTATTATCTTCATTCTACAAATTAAAAAAACCCCGAGGCACAGGGAAGTGAAGTTTCCCCAAGGCCACTTGGCAAGTAAGTGGGGAAACTGGAGCTGAGGTTTGAGCTTTTGTCAATGTCTGGGCTCAATACTATCTGCCCCAGGGTCAGTTATGTGCCTGTCTGTTTGAAGAATTGTCATGAAGACTATGAGATTGAAGTGAACTTTGTAAATTGCAAAATATTGAATGTATACGGGAGGTGTGTTCTTTGATTTATGTTAAAAGTGCTATAAAGTATATGTCTCAATGACAAAAAGAGATCATTGTAAATATAACACTATAAAAATTTAATGATTATCACCATAATATTTTTACCTTGATTTGGAATTACTGAAAGAAGAAATTACCATTCACATTTTCTTTTCCATCAAAGGAAAGCAAAAATGGAAAGTAGTCTAACATATGCCACCTCTGGAGTGTGGTCGCCCACTCATTTTTCTGCAAGGATCAATTCTATTTGAGAGCAGCTGTTGGGAGCAGATGAACTTCCTAAAATGGCCCTGGGGAGAAAAAAGCAAACGGACAGCTGCTTGACCTTTTTCCAAGTGAAAAAACAAGCCCTGATCAGTTGGTCTTGATTGGCATGTGCAGAGTTGAGGAGTCTTTGATCAGTTTTTATAATGAATCACCCGTGATGATTACTCACTGCTCACCAACATTATACCACAGATCTGATGTGTGTTTCCATTTTAGCTCCATAAACACAGCCGGCTGGGGACCGTATGCACCGATGCCATGACGGGGTGACTTAGGGGAGAAGCACTAGTGGCTATTTTAGTGTTTCTATAGCTCATCGGTGTTAGGATCACCTGCAAGGGTTAAGTCATGCAGGTTTATGGGACCCAACTTGGACCTACTGATTTAGACCCTCTTCGAGATGTTGCATGGAGAGTAAGCATCCCCGTGGTGACTCGTAAGACAGCACAGTTTGAGTACTGCTATCTTAGTCAGCTTGGGCTGTCTTCACAAAATACCACAGACTAGGCGCCCTAAACAACAGGCTTTGTTTCTCACAGTTCTGCAGTCTGGGAAGTCCAAGATGAAGGTGCCAGCAAGATTCGGCTCCTGTGGGGGCCTGCTTCCCTGCTTCCTGGCTTATAGAGAGGCACCGCTTTCTCACTGTGTGATTGCATGGCCTTTCCTCAGTGTAAGAGCATGGAAGAGAGAGGGGTTTAGGAGAGAGAGAGAGAGAGAAAGAGAGAGGGAGAGAGAGAAAGAGGGGGAGAGAGAGAAAGTCTTTTTCTAAGGACACCAATCCCATTGCGAAGCCCCGCCTCAATGACCTCATCTAAACCCAGTTACCTCCTGAAGGTCTCACTTGCAAATGCCATCATCCTGAGGGTGGGACTTCAACATATGGATCTTGAGAGGGACACAAACCTTCAGCCCATTACAATCCCTGAGGAGGGACCATCTTTTACAGTGTGATGGGAGGAATGGCTCAAGAACTCAATGTAACTATTCCTGAAAGGTTGCCACATTGTGTCTCTCTCTCTCTCTCTCTCTCTTTTTTTTTTTTTTTGCTGCTGGTTGTGATCAATTAACTGATGCTTATAACTGCACAGGAGCTTAGAGATTGAGTTTGCATTAGAACAAAAAGATGTTCTGAAATCTGTTTTGGCTCAGTTGCGTCAGTGATTTCCATTCTGTTTCCCATGCCTGTAGGAAGGAATAAAAGGAATGAATTTTCTGGATGACCAACATTTGAATTGCTTGGGAATGATAAAAATAAGCCCCATAGAGTAGTGGTTAAAGAGATGATGTATTAGGCAGGACTTTAGTCAACACCTGAATGATGGCAGCTGTCCCCCAGAAATTTTTTTAAAACTTTGTAACAGCTGCTTAATATAGTAAGGAAATGTTTCTTTTTTGAACCCTGCTAGGAGGTGCTGGTGCAGATGAGTGTGTCCTTTCTGACATCTCGGAGCAGTTCTTCACGTCATTCATCACACCAGCATAACCTACTCTCAAAATGATGGCAGCCCCTGATTTCTTGTAATCACACAATGGCCATGCTGCTGCCAGAGCACATCACTGACTATAAGCTGCAGAGCATTGGTGGCATTTGTCTAAGGACATATGCAAATTATAATTATTGTCCAATAGGTATCTCACATGCAACACTGCGATTCAATTCGGACGTTAACCACCTGGAGTAAGCGCCTACTCCACAGGTTAAAGGCCCAATCTCCAACAAGACCATGCTCACTTTAGATGAGTTCGAAGGGAGGTTTCCTGTGAACCCCTCAGATTAGATAATTTGCTAGAACAACCCACAGAACTCAGGGAAGCACTGTACTTGGAGTTGTTGATTTATAACAAAGGATAGGACTCAGGACCAGTCAAATAAAGGGGTGCATAGGGCAAGGCCTGGGAGGGTCCCAAACATGGGGCTTTCTTTCCCCTTGTCTGTGGAATCAGGACATGTCACCCTCTTGGCACATCGATGTGCTCGCCAACAAGAAAGCTCATCTGAGCCTCAGTATCCAGAGATTTTTAATTGAGATTTCATTACATAGGTATGAATTATTGAACCACTGGCTAAGCGAATGGACTCATTCTCCAGCTCTCGCCCCTCTCGAACCCGGACTCACAGCCCCGACCCTCTACTCTCACAGTTGGTCTTTCTGGCACCACCAGCCCCCTTGTGAGTGATCTCCTTAAACTCAACTCAAACTCAGCTGTGGTTCAGGGGCCCTCCGTGAGTAACAAAGACACCCCTATGATTTGGGAAATTCAAAGGGTTTGTAACCTCCACCCCAGGAATCCAGGACAAAGACCAGACACGCTCTTTATCACTCAGCACTTTAACTTCCAGAAAAGTATATTTCAGATAAAATAATCTTAGTCATCAGAGCCTCATATATTGTTAGAGGATAAATGAATCTTCAAAATGATGTTGTCCAAATCTCCCCCTTGACAGATGAGGAAACTGAGGTCTGGAGGGGAAGGGCATTCCCCAGATTAGTAGCTAGTCCCCAGTAAAGGTGGAATTGGAACTGGAACAGGTTTAGGTTTTCTTATCCCGGGGCACTGATTTGAGGCCAGAATGGAAAGTGTTTTAGGAGAGCAACACATCCATGTGGGAAACAGTGGGGATGGAGTAGGGGAGCGGAGAGAAAACACCCATGTAGGTGTGTGTGCTTGCGTGAGTGTGTGAGGGGCCTTGCAGTCAAGAATGTGGGGCGTCTGTTGTTTCCCTTGCCTCTACCAGGGCTGCCGTTGGGCCAGTCGCTGTGTAGACCACTGCTGGAGGAATTGCTGGAACGAAAAGCCTTGAGGTGTCTGTCACCCTTCGTCCTGGCCTGAGGAAACCTCGCGATAAAAGGGAAGTCAAGAGCTAGGGCCTGACTCTCTTCTGAACCTGAGTCAGCACATGAGAAAACGATCAGGAAGCATTTATGTCTCCCATTCTCTTAACTTCTCCATTTTTATAAAAAATAGGAGAGAGAATAGCATCACATTCTGCTTCTATAGAATGTCTATGACAGGCTCTGATTTTTTTTTTTTGAGGAACTAATAAAATGAAATGTAAAGAAAACAATTGTGACCCTGGGCATGTCCTTCTTCCTCCTCTCCCAGATTTAGGGATTTGGCAGACTTGATGATATTTGTGACCCCAACTGGCTTTTATAGTGAGTATGTGGCTAATTGTCTTTGTTCCTTGCATCCTATAAAGATACTTTCTTAAAATAAAAGGAAGATTTGTATAATGCTTAGAAAAGAAAAAAAAAAAAACCTAAAATGTGCTCCAGCTGGCTGACATTTTTTCTTCTTTATGAACTTTCTTTCTTCCTTTTGAAATCTCTCTGGTCAAGGAACAACTTTTAAAAGTCGGCGCCCTCTGCTGCTAGGCTTTGTCTTTTTTAGAGAAGGGGCAAGGGAGGCAGAGGCCTCAGCTGAGCCCTCTCTCTTGAGGATAAGACGCACTCCTTGTCTTCAACTGCCTTCTGTATTCCTATGACTTGTACATCTCCATTCCAGAACTTTCTTTTGAACTTCAGATCCAAAGCACCTGAAACTCTACTGGCCCAAACTGAGCTCTTCATTTCCTCCCCACACATTCTCCTTTCCCTGTTTTCTCAGCTTACCGATGGCACCACGGTCTACTCAGGCACTCGAAGCAGAAACATAGTCATGTTTAACGGCGCCCCTTCTCACAGATTCTGACTTCATGTATCCTTTTATCGTCTCCAGTTTAAATTATGATGTCCCTGTCAGACACTCTTCACCTCTTCCCTTGTCTCCTGTGATGGACACCTCATGGACCTCCCTTCTTTGGACAGTGGCCCTTCTCCCCTCTACGGTTCGCAGTAACACGTACATTCTGTGTTGTGTATTATATTGAGCCAGTTGGCTTGCAGTCAGGAACAGTATTGAATGAATAAAATATTTACAAGTGCATCCCTTGATGACTATATTATTGAACAACAGAATAACTTGGGGACCTAGTCTCCAGCATCAGACCCTTATTAAATGCCTTTGTGTAAATACCACATTATTTAGACTAGGTTAGGGCAGGCTCCAAGTCTTCCCAGTTTGTGATCCTGGCTGCTCAGGAGCCTGATCCTTAAAGGTAGGGTCACTTTTGTGTATTTTTATGGGTCTAGCATCAAACTGTCTCCAAATAGCAGGTGCTTCTATTTTTGGTGCTGAGTGAGTGCAAGACAGTACTTCCTCCTGTACTTGAGAACTAAGAGACCCTCACAGAACAATTCAAAGGATTCATTTACTTATTAATGAAGGTGCTATGGTTAAAGAAGAGGAAGCAGGTCACGTTGTAAACCTGAATTTGTCTGGCTGGGCTGTTCTGATGCTTCTCACGTCCCCGTTGGGTTTCCTGCTGTGCAATCACTGGTCTTTTCTGTCGCTAAGTTTTCCTCTGTCTGCAGCAGACCTTACCTCACAGTCTAACCTTTTTGGCTTTCACCATGTTTTGACCTGAATAACCCCTGCAATAAGCCTTTTCTCCATTCACCTTTCCTACCACCACATCCTGTCAGCGGAGTCCACTTGGGTATCTAGCTCCTCCCGCTCCTTTTATGTCATCAGCCTGGGCAGAGTCTCTTGTCCCCTTTGCACCATCCCCTTCTGCAGAAGTCATCACCCTTGCAGTCTCGTTTTGCTCCTTGATTCTTTTAATTACTCCCCATTCCCTCTCATTCTTTGTTCAACAGCAGATTTGCAGCAGGATACTTACTTCCGGACTTGGCTGACGGTCCAACAAAATCCCTCCGCTGCTACATCTTTGCTTTTGCCTTTTAATAACTGCTTTCTTAGCATTGAGGGAATGGGACACATGGGAAAAACTATTTGTTCCATTGACAGAAGAAGCCCACAGTATAGAAATCCTTTGCCAACACAGAAGCCAAAGAGATTAGTTTTTGTTATTTCCATCTCTTGTACTGTGATGTTTTTTAAGCATTCATGCACCTGGTGGCAAAGGGAAGGGGAGAGAGAATTTTACGCTCTTCCAGCTCAGGCAGAATTACTCTGTCCTGCCCTGACATTCTGAAATGCAACTCCAAGTCCAAAGCCCTGCTGCCTGTTCAGCGGAGCCCCACAGTATTGCACAGCTGTATGGAGGAGCAGCGCAAAGCAGCCGTTATGGTTTAGAAGCCTTAGGACAATGAGGTGTTTGTCTCTTGGTTCTGCTCCTTGAGTGCTGTAGGGAGTGGGGGCTGGGAGCTGGCACCTCTCTATAGTGAATCCGAATTTTGTTACGATCTGAAGAAGAAACTGAACTGCTTATCTTTTGGGTCAAATCCAGATTTTCTGCTTATCTTCCTATGCCCCACTTTGCACATCTATGCTCCAGCTTTACCTGGCTGCTCGTATTACCGTACACACCTGACCTCCCGTGCCTCTTTTATTTCCTCCATAGCCTTACTCGCCAGGGAGCTGCTTACTTATCTACTTATTTCTGTTTGACTTGAAATAATTCCTGTGCTTCAAAGCTGGGATCTAGAGCAGTACTTCTCAAGGTGTAGCTCCCGGTCCTGCAGCATTAGCTTCCTGGGGGAACTTGTTAAGAGTACAAATCTCATGTCCCACCCCAGACCTCCTAAATCAGAAACTCTGGCATGGGGGCAGCAATCTGTGCTTTGGTGAGCCCCCCAGGGGATTTTTGAAGCACACTCAAACTCAAGAAGCTCTGCTCTGAAGTGAGTTCCAAGCCCTCCCCATGCCCGGGTGAGCACCATCAAGGTCCCACTACAGTGGGCGTTTGGAGCTGGGCCTGTGATGGCTTTCTGGAATGCCCTGGATTCGGATTTGTGCCATGGAGCTGACTCTGTTTTTGCACAGTCCATAAATGTTTATGCAGAAAACTGTACTAAAATCAAAGGAATAGGGTGCAATTTGGGGGAAACTTCAGGAATGACTCAACCATGAATTCTGCCCCTATATAAACAGTTGGAAAAGGAGGGAGGTTTAAGGGTCACAAGGAACAATGAAGCAGAAATTGTCAAATGATCTAAGAGGAACTGAGAAAGTTGCATGGAGGGAGAGGATATTTCTTGGTTAGGCAAAGGGACACTGATGAACTTGAGTCATTCGACAACAATCATTAAGTGCAGGAAGTGCAGGTGATGAGGACAAGGCTGAGAGAGGAGGAGTCCCCGACCTCAAAAAACTCACAATGGAGAAAGAAAGCTAGATCCAAACCATGGCTACAGTGCGAGAAGCAGTCTAGCGTGGTGGTTGAAAGTGGGAGCTCTGCCACCAGCTTGGCTTCTTATTCCGTACCTGCCATTTACCAGTGAGGTGAATTTGAGCAATTTATTGAACTGTTCTGTCTCTGCTTCACTTCCCTTATCTGCAAAGGGGAATAATAAAAGTACTTCACAAGGCTGTGGTGAAGATATGCACACAACAATAAATAAAAGGAATCTGGAACATTTGGCCTGGCACATTAAGTATTGTGATAGAAACTTGTATATGGCATCCAGAAGTGGGTGTTCTGTAGTATAACTGTTCTTGTGATTCTTTACCAATGATGGAACAGCTATTGAAAGCATTCAGACAGGAAGCCCACCCAGCTGGGCTCAGTGGAATCACAATGTATTGGTCAAGAATATAGTGCCAGGACTTGCTTAATTTGGAAATGACTCCTATGTTTCTTCTCTTGGTGAATGGACTCTCAATCAGTCTGTTTCAAACTTATAAGCTAGTATGTATTGCCTAATTCAGAACTTCCAGCCCCGGCTGGTGTAGCTCAGTGGATTGAGCACAGGCAGGGAACCAAAGGGTCCCGGTTCGATTCCCAGTCGGGGCACATGCCTGGGTTGCGGGCCGGGTTCCCAGTGAGGGCCATGTGAGAGGCAACCGTACATTGCTGTTTCTCTCCCTCTCTTTCCCCCTCACTCTACTCTCTCGAAAAATAAATAAATAAATAAATAAATAAATAAAATCTTAAAAAAAAAAAAAAAAAGAACTTCTGACGCCAGGCCCACTTAGGGCGCAACCTCTGTGTGAGATGAAAAGCACGCCAGAAGCTCTTTTGCATCACACAGGCCTCTGCATAGGGCAGCTTGCATTGAAAAGCATAAAGAAAGGGCGAGGTCCCACTGCAGTTCCATTGGTGCCAGGGCATTCTGCTCAGACATAAACCAAGTAGCTTTTTTTTTAAATTTCCAAATTTAGAGTTATCTATTTTTTGGAGTCATTTGCATATTTCTATTAGAAGAAAAAAAAAAGAATATATTGAAGTAGCTAGTAAAGTGATTGGAAAATATTCCTGATGAAGCAGTTGGAAATACAGCTCAAAGAGAAGGCAACTTTCTCCATGTGTATGCGTCGGGTGCCCTGGGCCAGAGCTCTGAGAGCATCGCTGTGCTCCTAGAGTTTGCCTGATGCAGTCTCCAGTTTCTTTCTGGCCTGGCCTCTGCAGGCCTGAGATAAGGAATGGAGGGGCAGGATGAAGTGATCTCAACGCTGAAGTTGACAGTTACTGTAAATGCTGGGCTCAGGTTTACCTACAGGACTAGGCTCAGTCAACTCAGTGTGGGAGCTGAGGAATTCTTGTGCTCTTTGTTAGGACGGTTCTATTTTGAAAGGTGAAGAGGCAGTGAGGCCATTATTTGGAAAGTCATCTTTAGTGTGTGTGTGTTTGGGTAATGGACTTTTCATGCTCCACAAAGTTAAGCAATCTCTGTGGCCTGTGTTTGGGCTGGGGTCAGGAAGGCAGCCTGTCACTATGGAATGAGCAAATCCAGACTAAAGACCGGGGGCTTATTAGGCCCCTGGAGAATCACTGTGTCTATCCCAAACTCATTGTGTTCGTCTGCTGGGGCTGCTCTAATAAAATACAAAAACAAAACAAAACTGAGTGGCTTAATCAACAGAAATTTACTGTCTGGCAGTTTTGGAGGCTAGAAGTCCAAGATCAAGGTGTCGGCAAGGTTGGTTCTTTCTGAGAAAAA
The DNA here is from genome assembly GCA_004026765.1 of Micronycteris hirsuta. Lineage (NCBI taxonomy): Eukaryota > Metazoa > Chordata > Mammalia > Chiroptera > Phyllostomidae > Micronycteris > Micronycteris hirsuta. The sequence continues at coordinate 45,584 of PVJI01002598.1, forward strand.
TCAGTTCCATTCCTCTCCCCTTGCTTCTGGTGGCTTCCTGGCAGCCTTTGCTCTTCCTTGGCAGGTAGAACCCTCACTCTGTGTCCACCTTTATCTTCACATGATGTTCTCCCTGTATGCATGTCTGTCTCCAAATCTCCATTTTATAAAAGGATGCCAATCACAGTGAATTAGGGGCCATCCTCTTGACCTCACTTTAACTTGATTGCCCTTGTAAAGACCCTATCTTGAAGTATGATTACATTTTAAGGCACTAGATGTTAGGACTTCAACATACGAATTTGTGGGAAACACTGCAACCCACACGCTCACATAGACCGAATCCACTCTGATTCAGTCCCATACATTAGTGCAAGGAGGGAGCTGTGGACCGTGAGACATCAGGCCTGAGAGGTGATGCCAGCTCTACCCCTAATTTTCAATGCGGTGTGGACACATAGACTCTCTGAGTCCTTGTCCTATTCTGTAAAGAGAGAGCTTGGTGTTGCTCTCTTAAATGTCTTTCAACCCTGCGCCTCTTTCTCTGAAGTTCTCGTGTCCTGTCTAGGAAGTCTTATGTTGGTTAATAGCATTATACCTGCTTACCCTTTGGGCTTGTTGTGATGTGAGCTGGGCTAGGGACTGCTGTAACCGAGAATTCCAAGCACTTATCAATCACAATGGGGGAGGGGAAACTAATCTTTGCTTTTCTTTCAACTTTTAAGAATACTTGTGCAACCTTCTGGTTTTATGGATATTTGATGGGTCCCCCAAATTCTTTCATTATCATCTATGTTCTCCATGTGAACAAGCCTTGTCAAAAGTGTAACCTTTCCAGTTCGATATCACCTAGGAGATGTCAACCTGAACGAGCCTGAGCTGAGGGGGTGTTTGGGGTTTAGGACCCCACTGGAGTATGAACACTGCTGGATCGCACCACGTCTTCACAGCCAATGCGAATGATGAGGCCCACTGTGCGAACCTGAGCTGTTTCCATTGCTCTGCTTAGCCATTCTTGAGTCTCTTCTGAAGCACACCTGGAGAATATTGAATTTTAAAAATTTCGGTAAACTATTTTTATGTGCATCAGACCTTTTGATTCTTAATTTGTTTTTCATGTTTTATATGTGTATACTCATATATACTTTATTAGAGCATTGATTATCAAGTGCTATAAGCTATCTATATGTCTTGGGCAAGGTGATTTGTGTCTCTGTGCATCAAATTCCTCCTCTCTAAAACAGGGATAAATACTTCCATTCTCTCCCTGTCTAAGGATTGAGAAAACAGGTCAGGTGAAATGGTGGACTGCAAGCAAAGGACTTTATGGAGAGAGAGACCATATGTCCCCATTTATGTCTGTGATCTCGGGTTGAAAATTAATAGCATCTCCTTATACTTGACAGTTTGAGTTTACATTTTATAGAATAATAAATATAAGGAGTCTTGGCTTTATCATTCATGTTACTATATAGATGATCTTAAATTCTGGGTTTAAATTGTTCTTGAAAAACTTTAGAGCCTTTTTCTTTGCTGACATTGAAGGACAGAATAACCAACTGAATATGGACTCTATCCAATCATGCCCATTCATGTAATTGGTGTCGTGGGCCATGGTGGACCTCGGGTGGACCCTGCTGCTGCTTTGCTCCAGAATGAGCCCAGGCCCTGTCAGTGCTCAAGCTGTTCACAGGTTTCAGTCATTCAGCTGCTCTTCCCCTACCGGTTTCTCTAGCCCTAGGACTGGCTACAGGATAATACTGGTAATTCACCCTTTCCTGTCTGCTCCTGAAGACAAGTACTCCGGCCTTGTCCATTCTGAGAATAAAACCACTGACCACACTGATAGACAGATGGTGATAAACAGAATAAAAATGTGGGAAGGCTGCAAAACTTAAGAGAGCATATGATGTTTTTATAAAGTCCTTGGTCTATATTTCTCTACTTTCTCAGTCACGTCAGTAACTGCAGACCTTAGTGGCTTCTATCCTCTGCATTTGTGCCTATGGCTGGAACCACCAGTTTTCCTTTTCCTTAGACTCCATTTTTTCCTCTGGAAAAGGCACATCTCATTCAAAGTCTTGTGCCTGAACTAACGCTGAATAATAGGTTAAAGCCTTTTCCTGAGTGAGCATTTGCATCTCTGAGGATGTATAGACTGGAGAGTACTCATTTAACAGGAACTTTTAGGCATATTATTGCATATTTTTTATTATTATGATTCAAATTTTTATCAGTGGAAAGCTACTCAGGGCTCACAACATATGCTGGGTTCCATACCCCACTGTATAGTTGAAGAAAGTGGATACTCAAACATTAGTAACTGTCTCTCAATCACAGAGTAGGCCTCATGCTAGGTCTCCAGGCTCAAGGTGCCTTCCTCACATTCTGTTCACAGTCATTTACGTATCATTTTGGTCCTCACATAGTAAGTGTTAGCCAATGAATAATGAAATTTTAGATGGATTGTATAATTTCTAAGTGCTCAGCCTCTTCCTTCTGTGGATTACAGTGGACAGATTTGGCATCAGTACTTTTAATATTCATGATGTTTTGATTATTTACAAAGCAACTAACTGCAGTTTATGACATATAATAACTTGTCATGTAATTATTATGTAATTCTCATGTAATAATTATGGTGTGTGACAATTTATCACAGAACAATAACTACCACTTGGGTTGCGCGAGGGGCTACATGAGGTAGTGCAGAAAGAATTCTGAGCATGAATGTAAATTCCCTGGGCTACAAAGCTGATGTGGGAATGATTACTTAGCCAAGGAATGAAACACCCAGCATTGACATTTGAATGAGTTGGATTCAAAGATTGGGCGATTTGGAAAGGTCCCTGGATATAATTTTCATGAATGTAGGAGGTCTATTATTATTTTACATAATAGCGTTCTTTGCATTTTTCCTGCTAACACCATGGCCCCTTTATGGATGGCCTCTTTTTGGTTGCTCTCTCTCTCTGGGGCTGCTTGAGGCAACCTGCTGGCAGGAGCATGTCACTTACAGAGAGGGTATTGGGGATGATAGCACATCCTTATGCTCAGGAGGCCCAGGGAGGTGAATCACCTGGGTTTACTCATTTCATAGACAAAAACTATTTTCCTAATCTTTAATTTCCTACCCAGATCTGGTTCAAACAACATCTCCTAGTCAGAAGCTTCAACTTGAAGTGGTCACTCATTCCCCTAAACCATGGCAGCTGTACCTCTCTCATGTATGCCTGCCTCTTATTGCCTTTTATACTGCTCTCAAGTATATGCCTTATTTCTTTCTGTATCTCCCAGCATGCCTTGCACAGAATCTGACACGTGAAATGTGCACTGAAATTGAGTTGAGCAGGGGAGATAGGGTAAAGGGACTCAATGGATCCAGGCCAACCTGTTACTTCTAATGGAACACTTTCAACTCTTCTTATTAGTGCCAAGGGTTCTGAACTTCATTTATTTATGTACCTGGGCTGCATATTTCTATGGCTTTGACATGTTGCTTGGCAGTAACTTGGCAGCAGAGATACTCAGAAACGTTTATGGAAATTTAAGCAAACTGGTTAATAAAGGGGACAGAAGCCCACACAGCCTTCTGCTCCTGTGCTCTATTACTTTTAAAGAATCCTGTTTGTGTTATCACTTCAACAGTTTGGTAAATAGCTGTGCCTTCTCACGGATCTGTCCTCTTGTTCTTGCCGTGGTAAAATGTGATGATTAATCGTGGGTGAAGGCTGTACATATTTTTCCAAGCTGCCTGGCAATATGTGTGCAGGAATTGGAGGTAAATACAGATGAGTACATGGGTAGCAGCTTGGAGTGACAATTTTAATGTGTTCATCAACTTGGAATTTTTAGGTCTGTTCATACCAAACTTTAAAAAAATTCTGACAGTGTAGTGATTTTATTATATTTATTTTTTGGCAGCAGGAAAAATCTTATTTTTCAACACTATTATAAAATTCAGAATTCTCCTTAAGGCAGTTTGGCCGGGAGGTGTTGGAAGGTTTGCCTCTTTTTATCACCTCCTCCCACCCAGTGGCTGGCCCTCCTTGTAACTGCCGGGCTCTATGGAACACAGAAAACCTCTGCATTTTTTCCATATTACCATATTCATGCCGTTTATTGTGGAAGACTATTGAGTTGGAATTCAGGAAAGATCAGCTCTGGTCCCAGCATGGCCATGAATTTGCTGTAACATTGAGTAAACCAAATACTCTCCCTGTGCTTCGGTTTCTTTAGTGAACTATAGAAATTCATCTATACGATCTCCTTGGTATAGTACCCTAAGGGCTGACAGTTTTATTGTAGTCTAGCTTATAATGAAAAGTTATTTATTCTTTTAAAAGTAGCTTCAGGTCACATGATTTTAGCACTGACTATGGGAATGGTTAGCTTCTGAAGTTTTCTACGAGTTTTTACATGCCATTGGAATTTCATTTCATTTATTTATTTATTTTTTGGCCACAATACTTTGAGGAATGCCCCCATTTCACAATAACCTTCAGCTTCTCACCTAACTAGAGAAGTGTTTCTGGTCTGTAAGAGACTACCCCATCCATCATCTCCTTTGCTTTTAAAGAAGCTGCGTGAAGTATCAGGGAGGGAGTTTCACCCACTGCCCTGATGTCACACAGCTGGTAAGTGGTGACGGACATTTCCCTACTCATCCAGTGATTCTAACACTGTTGGGTTAACATGGCTGGGTTAACTAGGAAGCTGGTGGTTAGAAAACATAAGTAATCCATGAAATTTCCATCGAAGGCCTATGGATTTTTTATCTTTAATAATTGACTTCTTTGGCTCCTGTTTTCCTAATCCAGAAGAAACAACTAGTGGGGCGTATAATCTCTAAGGAGTCTCTTAACATTTCACCTAGTCTCCTGACCTCTGCTCTTGTCTCCTCCAATAAACCTTCTACTTTAGAATCAGAGAGATTTTCTCTGAAGCACAAAATGATCACATCCCTCTCCTTTAATGTTTTCCTATGTCTTCCTGGCAGCTCTGTAGGGTACTCTACACTCCTATACTTGACGTATAAAACAATTCATTATCTGGTCTTTGCGTTCCTCAATAGCACCCCTCTCCACCCACCTTCTATGCCCTCCATTGATTTGTTCAAAACCAACTTTCACACTCATGATATTCCACTTTTCACGCGGGGATGGAGATGAAAGCTGATGAGTGAGCTAGACCGAGGTGATGCCCTGCCCGAGATAACCATCTACCGTCTAGCCGAGCATGCATGGTATGCTCAGTCTGGTTTGCGCTCCCATTTCCTCATCCTTCCTCCACCTGGCCAACATCCACTCATCTTCAAAACTCAGTCTCCATCACCTCTATGAAACCTTTCTTTTAGCTTCAAGGAGAATTGAACTAAACTATCCTTTTAGTTCCCATTGTATTTTGTACATGTCTCTATAATAGCTTTAATAATATTTTAACCACATTCATTGGTGTACTAGATTGCAGATGTCTCGAAGGTAGGACATTCAATAAATATTTATTCAGAGCATTTCAGAGCATTTGTGAGTCATAATACTACACAATCAATAAACCTCTGCCCAAGAACACAAGACCATTTACTGTGTTTATATTATTTTTAGAAAGGTTGATCTCCCTTAAGCTATAAGCCAGTGTATTATCCTTTGTGTTAGGTCATCTTCCATTTCAACAAAGTATACTGAGACTCTTGAGTGATGCTGTTGGCTTGAGTTAAGCTTTAGAGAACCACAGAAAGTGGCAGCAGATGGATGATTGAACCAGAGCCTTACCATGCTACAGACATTCACACTTGACGTAAACCTTCCTATTACAGGCATGTAAATGAGGAAATAGTACGTAAGGGCCATGCATTGTGGCCAAATTAGATTATTTAAGATCATTTACTGTTATGTTATTTAAAAATAAATGAACGTTTACATATAATTTCAGCTTTGTTAGGAACGAAAGATTTATCTTTAGAATCTTAAAAATTACTGATTTTTAAAAAAATAGCATAGGTAAATACGAAAAGAGGATGAAATGCCAATATAAAACAGCTGCAGATTTAATTCTGACTGGGATTCCTTCTAAGCTATTGTTTTTAGTGCACATTGGTCAATGAATCTACACAAACTTATCTACCTTCCATTTTCCAAAGTTATCAAGGAAAACTTGTTAGCAAATGAACGTATCATTGCTCCTTGATATTGACACTCATGCTGTGGATCTGTGCATTTCTAATAGGTGCTTCACTCTGAATTCAACCCCTACATAAAATGTATGCGTGAACTTGAGAGATAACATTCGGTGTCACTCTCCAGACACAGGCCCAAAGTCGCCCCCTTTACACGCCTTCCTAAGTGTCCACCCGTCTCTAAGCACATCCGCGCCTCCTTAGCACCTGGGGCACTTTTGGGAACTCTAACCATTCCTGCTGGTTTGTGTATTCAGTGTGTTTGTCTCTTTCTTGTTTTTATGTTCATTCAATCAATTTTTCATATTCCACCAGAGCTCTATCATGCATCTGTCTGTTTTCTCTTATTCTCAAACAAAATAATGTCTCCTCCCTTTCCAGTTAGCCTATAAAACTGGTCAAGATTTATAACCATATATTCAAATGATATATGTATTTTTTAAAATTCTTTGCTAGACTGTGAGATCCATGTGGGGATGGGTCGTGTCCTTTTTTGTTCACTACTGCTAAGCCATTGCCAAGATAACATTTGTTAAATGATATTTATTAAATAAATTTTTATAGAAAATTTGGAAAATTCAAATCCATATAAAGAATAGGGGGAAAATCACTGAATGGCTACTAAGTATCAAACAAACAATGTAAACATTTTAGTCATGTATACATATTCTCTTTCTCTCTCTGTATATGATCTCAGTATTTATTTCTAAAACAGGATCAGAGACTATACACAGTTTGACCTGCTTTTTGTGTATCACATCATGGCTTTTGTATTGTATGTCACTGTATATTAATTACATGATCGCTAAAATTTTTCTTTTAACATATCCATATGTCATCAGTTCTCAAATGTTTTGGACTTCAAAATTACTGAGGATTCCAAAGAGCCTTTGTTTGAGTTGTATGTATTAGTATTGACCTTATTAGAAATTAAAACTGAGAAATTTGAAAATAAAAATGATCAGCAGGGAGGCAGAGGGAGGAGAATGGGGAAAAGGTACAGGTAATAAGAAGCATAAATGGTAGGTACAAAATAGACAGGGGGAGGTTAAGAACAGTATAGAAAATGGAGAAGCCAAATAACTTATATATACGACCCATGGACATGAACTAAGGGGGAGGGAATGCTGGTAGAAGGGGGGTGCAGGGTGGTGGGAGAGAAAGGGGAGAAAAAATGAGACAATTGTAATAGCATAATCAATGAAATATACTTAAAAAAGAAAAACAAAAAAGTAATAAACAAATGATTATGTATTAATTTGAGCAACATTTTAAAAATAACTAGATCTTTCAAAACAAAAATATTCGTTGAAGAATAACATTATTTAACATTTTTGCCAATCTCTTTTCATGTCTAGCTTAATAGATGACAGCTGGGTTCTCCTATCTGCTTCTGCATTCAATCTGTGGCAGATACTATTTTGGTTAAAGTATATTTAAAAAAATTCAGCTTCACACAGATATATAGTTGGAAAATGGAGGAATATTTCTATAGTTCTTTCAAGTAACTGTGGATTTCTTCTTTAACACTACATCAGAACACAAAGAGTGAAGTTTTCTTAAAAGTTTTACAGTTGGGTATTTCAAGTCATACCAGTAAACTTTTTATACAATATGTCTTACAGTGACTGGATCTTTTATATCTGCTTTATGTTTTAACATCTTACATTGATCATTTAGAAAATATTTGTTCACTGAGTTACACAGATCTTTCAAGTGCTGACACAGTTTATTACACAATGTTAGCACATAGCATGGGGCCTCTGAGAAACACGTTATCATAAGAGATTGACCATGGAAAAGACATGGAATACCTTAATGTTATTGCAGAAATAGTTTTGACCTTGTGGATCCCATGGAAAGATTCCAGGAACTTTTAGGATTCTCTGAAACACACTTTAAGAGTTGGTGCAATCTGCATTCCCACCAACAGTGCGTTAGGGTTCCCCTTTCTCCACCTCCTCGCCAGCACTTTTTTGTTGATTTATTGATGATAGCTATTCTGACAGGTGTGAGGTGATATCTCATTGTGGAAAGCGGTATGGAGATACCTCAAAAATTAAAAATGGATCTGGCTTTGACCCAGCAATCTGGGAATATATCTGAAGGAACCCAAAATACTAATTTGAAAGACCATAAACACCCCTGTGTTCATTGCCGCTTTTTTTACAATTGCCAAGATGTGGAAGCAGCCTGTGTCCATCAGTAATGAGTGGATAAAACAACTATGGGACATTTACACAATGGAGTACTACTCAGCTGTATAAAAGAAAGTTTTACCCTTGTGATACTGTAGATGGACCTGAAGAACATTATGCTAAGCGAAATGAGCCAATCAGAGAAAGACAAATACCAGATGATTTCACTCATATGTGTAATCTAATGAACAAACTGAACTAACAAGGAAAATAGAGACAGACTCATAGATAGAGAGCAGGCAGATGGCAAAGGTGGGGAGGGTAGAGGGTGAGGGGATGGAGGGATTGAGCAAGAAGGAAAAAGGGCTATGGATGTGGACAACAGTATGGAGATTGCAGGGGGAGGGGGATAAGGGGAATAAATGGTAGCGGAAAAAATACATTAAAAATTTGGAAAAAAAGGAGTTGGTGCAATCTGCCAGTCAGGCTCATATCAGTGTTCAATTCTCGAAAATTCTCAGAGTGGGAAGAACTTCTTCATCACATTTTCTTTAGGTGGGCAGTACAACCCTACCATCTGGGTTCATTTGGTGAGCCCCTCTTTACCTCTCCTGCCATGCACTAGTCACATTTGTTTTCTATTGCATGTTCCCATTAAAAATCCTGACCCAATATCTATGTTTGTTCTCAACCCCTTATGGACAAGTAGCTTTCCCTCTATTTATTACTATGGGTTGCCTCTATGTTTCTTCCATTCAGAATTCATCCATTCTTTGTCAAGAGTATTCTGTTTTCAATTATACTTAATTGGTGTTGTCATTTCTTTTTATTTATTGTATCAGTTATTTCTGAGTTCAATGTGGAAGAGGGAATTTTTGATATATGTTTAAGCTGCCATCTTGTCCCATTCATCCATTTTAAGAATCTACCAGCATGTATTAAACCAATTCCCCATTATTGGATATTTAGATTATTTCTAGTTCTTGTTATTCCAAACATCATAATGACAAACATCTTTATAGCTATTTTCATGTATCTAATAGGAAATCCTTAGATCACATTTTCAGAAATAAAACTATGGGCGACTTCTACCTTTTTATTATACGGGTCTGACCATGTCCTCCTAAATTTTTATCAGCTTTCCATTGCCTTCAAGATAAAGTCCTAACAGCCTGGTGGGGTGTTAAAATGCATCAATATCTGACTCCTAAGGACTTCTTCAGCCTTATGTTTTACCACTGTTCTCCATTCACCATACTTGCCATGCTCAACGTGCTATGCTTACTCACGGCCCTGTGTCTTTAACTGTGCTGTCCCTTCTATCGGAGATCCTTTCTCTCCGAATCTTTGCACAGTGATCTCCTGCTTTAGAACACTGCCCAGGTGGGCCCTCTGCTGTGGAGTGTCATAAAGCATTTCTCTCTTCTGCACTATTGTGGTCCCTCTGTTACAGCATTTCCTTCTGGTGTTACGTGCTTGTCTCACCACTAGATTGGGGAATTCTCAGAAACTGGTGTGTGGACCCCAGCACTTAGCACAGTGCATGATATGCAGATGGTACTTCCTTGATCAATTGAGTAGTGAATGATGTTCTATAACTATAAGTAATATCATGGTAAATCACATTTTTTTTTTTGTTTTTGCTTCCCTCACCACATAGTAAACTTGTTTTGGATGAGAACTATATCAATGTTATCTCATTTCTGTCTGTCTGTCTATCTATCTATCTATCTATCTATCTATCTATCTATCTATCTATCTATCTATCTATTTACCTACCTACCTATACCAAGTTTATTTATACCAAATAAATAACACCCCACCAGGCTGTTAGGACTTTATCCTGAAGGCAATGAAAAGCCGATAAAAATTTGGAAGGAGGACATGGTCAGACCTGTATAATCTATCTATCTATCTATCTATCTATCTATCTATCTATCTATCTATCCATCGCAGTGTCTTTTTATCTCCAATCTACTAATGAAGTGTCAGTCATATTCTTGGCACTCTCTAAATATTTATTATTTGATTGACTATTAGGAAAAATTATAGTATCAGTGAGGTTGAAGAATATTCATTGTGGAGTTCTGCTGGAGGTCATTACATGCTAGACCTTAGGAAGTTTGCACTCAAAACTGAGCTTCTTTCCCTTTCTTAGTTTTGTTGGATTAAATCAAGGCTTTGGATTTGAAGGCCTCCAAGGCAGCTTCCAGCTGTAGTAGCTTGCCTTCGTTCTTACAATTCCAGTCCAATGTCCAAACCTGGGCGATGGCCCCTGTTCTGGGAAAAGTGAATGAGCTACATGTTTCATAATAGCTCCTGTTTTAGTGCATGTCTAGTGTGCTGAAAGAGGAGTCATAACTCTTGTATTTATGTTTTAACATACGTCTGGGAAGATGACTTAAGCAAGTTCTACAAAGAAGGCTTGTAAATCTTTCCTGAAATATTCTGACTACAGATGAACAAGTACCTATATTTCTGGTGAATTTGGAAATGATAGAAAAAATAGTAAACACTTTGCTGCTTTCTAAAGTCAGTTCATAGAGTGAAAATAAATTCTTAAATTAAGCAAAGCTGAATAAAACTGAGTAGAAAACAGCTATAAAACTCAAGATAGCCTATTGAATTGATTGCAGAATAGGAAGGTATAAAATTACAGCCTCCTTTTCATTTATTCAGGAATTTATTTCCTGCACTCAGGAAATATTTCGTCTGGATTTCAGTAAAAATCTGCAGCTCTCTAACACAGAAATCATATTTATGATTATGCTTTGATCAACCATGGGCCTGATTTTGCTGGATTTTCAGGATGAATGCACTAAAAATCTCATTGAGCTTGCGGTGTGGTTTCTGGATACTTTGTTTGCTTCTTTATGCTTATCTTTGTTTTATAGTTTTTCTATACTAGGTAGGTATAACTTAGCTGCACAAAAACTAAATGTTACCAAAAATTTTTAAAGTAGAGATCATTTAGATTTGTACTGGATTTTGTATTCCTTGCAGAAGAAATAGCAATAGACAATCAAATGGATGTAGGGTTGGCTTTTTGATGATTAAAAAAATTTTTTTTGGTGTAAATTAAGATAGTAATGCCGGTGGTAGTTTTAGTGCTGTGATCTAATTCCTAAAATCAAATGCTATGTAGTCCCAGGAGCAACTGTGGGGAGTGGTTCGAACCACTTGGCAAGTCTGTCGCTCATTTAAGTGAGAAGTACTCACAGTCAGTGATATTCAATTGCTACTACTTGTCTAATTTAAGTAGTGAAAATTTTATTGGATTACAAGAGCTCTTCCTCTTATTATAAGATGTCTTTTTTTTTAATCTCATGGAGGATTTATTTCATTGGCACAAAATGAAATGTTAAGGTATGTTACAATGAGGAAGACATTGGGTTAACTTCAAAATTCCACACACGTCCTGCCGCACGTCTCTTGAGAGAAGTGGAGGTAGAGAGTGTGTCGGAGAGCATGTTAGTCTCCATGTTTATAGACCAGGATCTGCACTATTACTCAGCAGCAGGAATCGAGCAGCTCACAGGGCACTTTGACTCTCAGGATCTTGGTGTCGAAAGGACGGGTATTACTACCTGCCGGTCTATGTACTAGTGTTACATAATGCAAGTATGCAAGTGAAAATGCTAGGTTAATTGCAAAGCATAGAACAAATGGATGTTGTTAGCATTGTTGTAGGATCTATATGTATGGGCAACAGTGAAATGCTTGGAAACAAGCTGAAGATTTTTTTGTTAACATCCCTTCTGCCAAAAATGTGTATTGATGGCAGCTGGAAGGCAACCATTTTGAAAGGAAAATTGATGCTGAATAGGTCAGAACCTGTTTAAAATTCTGACAGCTTGAACACGTTTCTTTATGTTTCATAATAATAATTTAGTTTCTAAGTGACTTCTCTGACGTGAGAAGAGCTACGAAATGCTCAAAGTTTTCCCTCAGGGAGATGCCCAGGAAGGGCCCAGCGGGACTGGACGGTGTGTTTGCCTGAGGATACTCAGTGCCTAAGGCTTTATAGACTTCAAAGAAGTTAGTTCTGTGGCAAATGAAAGACCAAGAGAGCTAGCCACCTACCAGCCTTGGACTTCATCTCTAGAGACCCTACAGTGTGCTGAACTCTGCGACAGGCTCTGTGACTGAAGTATTAGGTTTGACCTTCAGTGCAGCTCTTAGAAGAGCACGGCCAGGCCATCCGTGCTGAGGAAAATGGGTGCACAGAGCGGTGATGTGGCAGTCCTACGCTGCAGTTACGCCACGGTTGTCTCGTCTTAAATCCAGCGCTCTTTTCCCGGTATAGACTCACCCCGCGCCCCAGCACCTGCAGCTGTATCAAACTATGAATTTACAAAGTGCTTCCACACAAATCATTTCACTTGATTGCTGCTTTCTCCGTCCTCAGTCTTTCCAAGGCCTGTGCGTCATTTCTGTCTGAGTTCAGGTAGATGCCCGAAGGGAGCAATGACAACCAGAACTCTGGCCTTGCCTCCTTCACTGTGTCACCTCAGTCCCCGACGGACAAGCACAGCCTTCAGTCTAGTCAGTTGGTAGGAGAATCCGGAGAAAAACTCAGGTCTCTCTAAGTTCTTCGGAGAAAAAAACATACCAAATAGATAAGTGGCTGTGCATTTGTTGAGGTTATTATTTAATTACAAACATTAATTATGATGTATTCCTTTGGGTAGTAGGTAAAACTTTGATTATAAAATGGGATAAAGGAAAACATTGATAGAAAAAGATTTGCTGTAAAGGTTTGGTCCTAACCTATAGTGAAAATGACACTGGGGGACGAAGGAGAAGCAGCTGTGTGAAGTTTGCATTATTTGTAGAAGTCCCAGCTTTAGGCATTAAATCTGTACAAAACTGGGACAGAGTTTGGGCTTTCTTTAAGAGGATATTATCACACCAAGTACCCCTCTCTTTTGAGGGCCCAGGTCGACCGGCCGTAAAGTGAAAGCATATTAAAAGTCAGCCTGTCTCACAGAAAAGGAATGTGCTAGAAACTTACTCCAACCTAGGTAGCATTCAGGTAAGTCTAAGGGCAGATCACATTAGAGTGCTAATTAATGTGCTGGCTAATGCAGTTATTAGAGGCTATTATTTTGGACTTTCCAGTGACTCCTATTTATGAAAATGAATTTGTAATGCAAATAAATGGCAGATATAGCTAACAAGGGGAATGCTTCAACTACTCAGGCAAAACTGCCTCTAAAAATAAGGCAAGGCTATCATCACCTCTGGAGGGCGGTGGTAACATGTCTTTGGGGATATTTTATGAAAAGTTAATTGTGGTTCTCTTTGGAGGTGAGCTGCTGCTACTCCAGGGAGGATGACTGTGAGGCTACTTCCTTCTCCCTCTGCTCTCTCCTTTCTTTTCCTCACATTATGCCTCTGGGCACACCCTGGTGAAGGAGAGACGTGGGACATGACCTGAGGAGTAAGGAAGCTACTCAGACCGAGTCAGATGCAGTAGGAGGGGAATAAAAGGGATTTTTCATTAGAGAGGGTGATGTTTGGGGTGAGAAAACTTCTGGAGGTAGCATTTTTATGTCAAGCTCAAGGTTACATTACTTGCACATACATATATAGGTTGTAAGTGGTAAAGCCATGATTTGAACTGGCTCCTTCTGGCTTGAATACAGAGGACCCAAGGAATTACCAGGTCTGATCTCATTGGTCTGGAATAGCAGGGGGCTGACCCTTCAAATGCCAGTCATTATTTTATTTGCCAGATTAATTACGTTTTGTTTGGAATATGGTCATTGTAATCTCAGACTCTGGTTGGTCTGCAACTCAGGAATTCTTTCCTTTATTTGTTGGAATGTTAGTTTTATTCTAGTAGGTAAGACTTGTTCTTCAGGGGCCAAAATTATTTTTAACTATAAATCTATAGTCTTGGTTATATTTATGATCTTCTGTTTCATAAACTTTCATATTTTCTGATTTGGGGAAAATCCCTTCTTTTATACCAAGGATTTATTTATTTTTTTACACTGCCAATTTTGTTCGTTTCCATTTCCAATGTGGATTTAATTTGGCTTTTACCATCTTACTAGTCTCAATCAGGTTTCTTAATAATTTCATTGTGAGTGTTTGTAAATTACTTTTTTACCTCCTCATTCATCCCTTACTTTAAAAAGTCTACTATTCCATATATTTACTGAAAAGCACAGAGCAGATATTTTCAGATTTTTTTAATATTAAATTTTTAAAAATACAGTTATGACTTTCTTCTGCACCTTCAGAGTAATTTCCTCTCATTCCAATTCTGTAGCATGCATCCCACTGGTGGTTTTTTTTTCTCCCTCTTTTACTCCTTTTTGAACATGGAATGAAGCTCAGCATTTTTCAATAACTAGGCTTCAGTGTTCTCCCTTGTTCCACAATAAGGAATGTAACAGATTCCATCTCTTAGACATTAAACTGGAGGTTTATTTGAAGTGCAAAGCTATTTGCTAATTTTTAGGAGGTCAGTTTTAGGAGATCAAAGCTATTCGCTAATTTAGGAGATTCAGAGTCTCTACCTACGTAGGGCGTATCTTTGGCTTCTAATGCCTGTGTATTCAGTTACTATAGAGAAAAATAACCAGAAGGATATACATTGACTCACGTGTTTATGGAGGTCGCAAAGTCCTACAATCAAAGCACGTGGTCTAATTTCAGTTCCAAGGCCTGAGAACCAGGGAAGATCAAAGCACGTGGTCTAATTTCAGTTCCAAGGCCTGAGAACCAGGGAAGACAGCGCTATAGATTACAGGTCTTATCCACAGGTCCAAGACCAGAAAATCCGTGTCCCAGGCCGGAGAAGATGGACTTATCAGCAAAAACCAAAACTGAATTGTCTCTTCTTTCCCCTTTTTCTTCCAACCAGGCCCTGGAAAGATTGGAAGTTGCTAGTTGGCATTGCTCAGTTTACTGATGAAAATGCTAATTTCTCCCGGTAACTCCCTCACAGACACACCAAGGAGAATGTTTTAACAGCTATCTGACCATCCCGAATTAACACATACAATTAACCAGCACAGTCTTGTTCTTTGGCTGTGAAAAAGTTAATTTTTTCCCCTGAGTGATCTGAAATAACTTTCTGATTTTTTTTGAGGACCAGAATAGACAACTCTTAAGACTCTTCCTGTCTTCTCCAGTGCCCACCACCAATTTCAGACTCCTTTCTTAAGCTTGGTCTTTCTGTACCACTGGGCATTCCAGTTTGCAAATTTCCATTTAAGAGAGCACATTAATACTGCATTAGTAAAGGAGTAGATATCAGGAGAAACGAAATCATCTCCGATGGTACAGCAAACCATTTCTGTGCTGTATGGGTGGGGGAGGTAGACGTTGGGTTTCTCTCTCCTGCATCTCTGGGGTGGAAGTACACAGCAGAAGATTGTGATGGTGGCCACCTTTCCAGCCCTGTGTGGACATAGCATCTCAGATTGAAGCCACAGGCTTGTCCCTTACAGAGGAGTACCTCAGAAGCTAAAAAATTGTTGCTATAGTTATCAGTGTCTATTGCTATTGCTATCATATTGTATTTTTGTTTTCGTGTGTTTTAATGCAACATGGAGAGAAAAAATGAAGTGCCGAAAGATGTATCAACACTTTTTTCCTTACGATGTCACACTAATTAATGTACTGCCGTAGACTTACCATTAGTGGCTGTAATTTCATGGAGTCTTTTTAGAAGAGAAGATATTTATTCCTGAGCTCATGTTTTTCTATCAGTGGCAACCTAGCATCAGCAGCTGAGTCTAACAATCTTGTGGTGATTTCCAAACCTAGTTTGTTCTGTGCCATGGTACACTCAAAGCACGTGGGGAAGCAGCTCAGCATCTTGGATAGCCAGCTGAATCCCCAAAAGACAGGGATCAAGTATATATATATTTTTTATTTTTTTGCAGTGCTTTGCAAAGGGTCTCTAGAAGCATGGGTTTCTAGAATGTACTAACTTATGGATACTCTAGAACAAGTGCAGAGGCCTGTAAAGATTTCAAGGGAAAACGCTGCCCACCTTTTTAGTCATTACATCTTCAAGCCCAATTGGATAACTATTTTGGTAGGTAGCCAATGAGTTTTCTGATCATCTTAACTGCAGTGGTAATTTCATACCGAATCTTCCACTGGAGAAATAAATTGTTTTCATTGAAAAGCTAAGTTATGTAAAACCATGATTTAAGAGAAAGGCAGAATTTTTATCACTTCTTAAGCCCACCCTTTATGTTCCAAATAAACCAAATGCCCTGCTTTGTAGGGTACAGCTAATGCCCTCTAAAATTTCATCTACTAGTAAGCATGCTCCAAACTCTGCTTTGCTCTGCTCTCCACGGTGATCTCAGTGCAAAGGCTGAAGCTTGCTCAGCTTCCCAAAGTCAAGGCAGAATGTAATAAAACTGCTGGTGGCAGAATTCGGGTACCCAAGGGAACACTCTGGCAAACCAGCAGATGATCTTGAGTTGAGAGAGGCCAACGGTGAGCCACAGAAGCAATGCAGTGTTCTGAAATGCCAAGCTCTCAGTGCCTGACAACTGGCAATTTCTTTTTAAAAAACAATTATTTACGTTTATCTTTTATGCTATTACAGTTGTTCCTGCTTTTTCTCCACATCCCCACCTCCACCCAGCCCCACTGTCCCTTCCCAGGTCAGTCCCCACATGGCTGCCCCTGTCCACGGGCTGTGCATAAATGTTCCTTGGTTGATCCCTTCACCATCTTTCATCTGGCTTTCAACCAAAGCATGGGTCTGTTTTGTTGACATAAAACTACTGAAAATCTTTTTAAATATGATATTTTTCAAACAATTGACTGATGGATTACTGAGAAGTTTTTTCATTCTTTGTTTTGCCATTTCCAGAATCACTGATGTGTCTGATTATATTTTGTCCTGGTAAAAGCTCGCGGCAACTCTGCCGTGCACCATTTTACACCTGCAGTTGCAGAGAAGGTCCATTTTGTTCTCCAAAGGAGCAATGATGGAGTGAAAACAAAATCCCAAATGGTCTCATGGTCTTCACTGGGGAAACAGAGCTTCCCCCAGAATAAAAGAGCCTTTAACAGTTCATATCTTGCCACATCTATTGGCTTTGATAATTTTATTAGTATTTTAATGCTTTTCCAATTTAAAAATAGGGAGCCACATGTTTAATAACTAAAGACATTGCTTGGATACATATAGGACCTGTGTTTCTATCAATAAATTTGGGTTTAACTGTTAGTAGACACCACTTGGTGTGGGGGAAGCATAGCACAACAATCCATGAAAATATAGCCAAATGTAGGATTTTCTAAATTATGATGAATAAAATGTCCATTATCATTAATACCTGATGAGTCTGAAGCTCCTAGATCCAACAAACTCAGCTGGCTGGAACCTAGCTGCAAAGCAGGAAATAAAGCCACTGTGGATTTGGAAGAGATAAAGAGATACCTTGAAGTTTACATGTTCTCAGTCCCTCTCTCCACTCTACTGTGGGATATTCTTTTAGGATACAATTTTAGATACTGTTCTAATAGACCTGGTGATTTTCTTTTTCTTTATCACATAGAAGAGTAGAAGCCCCTGAAGGCAGGCACAGTGGTTATAGTGGAAAAGGCAGTCATGACTCTGCTAGAAGAGGCAGAGAAAGAAAAATGATAAAAATCAGGCAGAAAGGCTCTGAAAGTATTGGGACATCTGGGGAGGAGACAGGAGGCCCTATGCATTTTTTTAGCTCCAGAAGGTGTGGCAGTACAGGAAAATATGTATATTTGTCGCAACCATTCTAACAAGTTAAGAAAAGATTAGATTAAATTATGTTAAATACTATATGCCTAGGAAAGAGCAGAAATATGTAGTGCATTTCAGGGAGCATTCTGTGTAGGAAAGTTAATGTTTTTATGAACTTTAAGGGAGAAGAAACCTTCTTGACTCACTAAACACAAGTATCCAGAATAGCAGCAATTTGTGATTACGCATTAGGCTTCCTGTGGTTGTTTTACTCTGGGATTTTTTTTTTTTATTTGTAAGTTCTATGACCTTGGACATGGGATTGTCTCTTTCATAATTTTACAGTTCTCTCTGTAAAATGATTATAACCACAGCTACTCTACAGGAATATTAGGTAGATTCAGTAAGATTTCTTTGAAAAAATTTTTGCATTATTCCTGCTAAGTAATGTGTATTTAATAATTGTGGTTATTATTTATTCCCAGTCTTTTATAGATGAGAAAATATAGTGGAGGCTTAGTAGTACCAAATATCACAGATCATACATCATATTTGTATGATGCTACACTGTTAGGTGTTTTCTTGTTAAATGCTCTGAAAAATATTCCATGAACTAAACATGAGCTCATAAATATTACAGAAACTAAGATGGGCAGCACTGGGGAGACTACACCATCGCCTTGAACTAGCTGTGTTTTGGGTGGGATAATTCTTTCTGAGGTGAGGGCCCTGCTATGCATTATAGTGTGGGTGGTTAATAGCACCCTTAGTCTCTACCCACTAGATGCCGGTAGTACCTCTCCTCACCCGACTTGTAACAACCGAAAATGCCCCAAGACACTGGGGTCCAAACCACCTTGGTTGAGAAACAAATCTGTCAATATCAAGTGTAGAGTTTTAAAAGCAGCCACAAGTTAATGCTGAGTGTTTTAAAATTCTCTTTTCCTTTCACTGAGGCTTTGATAACATGTAACTGCTGTTTGCAGTTACTTCAATGTGTATTTTTTTTTTAATTTTTAATTTTTTTTCAGTTTCAGGTCACATTCAGTATTATTTTGTATTGGTTTCAGTTGTACAGCATAGTGGTTAGACAATCCAATTCTTTACAAATTGTTCCTCCTGATATTTCTGAGACCCAACTGGCATCACGCATAGTTATCACACTGTTATCACTGATGGCGTTCCCTATGCTGTGCTTTACATCCCCACGACTGTCTTCTCCCCTTTCAGTCTGGTCTTCTTTAGTGGCAGCTGACGGTGAGTGAGAAAGGACTGCGCTGAAGCAGTGTATCTCGTGCATGCAGCCTTTGAGAATAAGGCTTCCCAGGTGAGCTTTAATCACTGGCTTTCCGGATAGCTATAAATTAACCAATATACATTTATTGGACACATACCCATTGTTAAGTTTTATCCAGATACTGCAAGAGAAAAACATTTTTTTTCCAGAACCACTGGGGTAAGGAACTTTCTTTTCTGACTCCTTGTCTTGGGCGGGGGGAGCGTTGGTAATGCTGCCCCCTTAAGTTCCAGACAATGTGCCTTCTCTCCAACTCCCTTAATCTTCTGCTTGGAAGTCCTCATGCCATATGTCACCTCCCCACCCTTCACCCCCACCTCTGCTGCATCATTATGCAGGTTCCAAACACCATCATCTTTTTTTTCCTGGTATGACTCAGACTCCTGATGAGGTTCCATTTCTGGTTGCCTATTTAGGGAAAATTATCTGCTTCTTTTAGTTCACGTTGGTATGGAACACTGGCCCATCTATTACCCAGTTGGTCTTTAATTCTAAAATTCAGTCATAAAGTTTTTCTGACTTTGTATTCTGCCCATATTTGGGGGGATTCAAGTTATGATTAAACTGGTCAACTAGTAACAGAGTTCTGAAATAATCGTGACTTAAACTACATGGAATCAATTTTTCCCTAACACAGAGTCAAGAGGTAGGCAATCCAAGGCCCGCTGATGGTGATAAGGTTTTATCAGTCTCTCAGTTTTCCTCTGTCCTTCTGTTCTGCCACTCCTGTTGGGCGGATTCCATCCTCAAGGTCACTTCATGGTCAAACACTGTCTGTCCTGCAGCTCCAATCATCACATCCGAGTTTCAGGCAGAGAAAGGGAGAAAAAGAGAAGGGCAGAGAGAGGGACTGCCAATGGAATACTTTCTCGTTTCCCTAAGGCCTTCTTAAAATCGCTTTGTTTAAATTTGAAAACCTATCCGTGGGTCTCTGTAGCTGGGTACATTCCTGCTGTAGTGATAGGGATTGTGTTAAGAAGGAGGAAGTGAGAATAGATATTGGTCAGGTAGCTGACATCTCTGCCACACGGAGAATTTGGGGAGGATTATGCTATACACGTGGATGCATGAAGGAAGACTTCAATAAAATGTTTTACATTCTGTACAGTAGATACTTTGTATTATGTTAATATGGAGTTTTTATTTCTGGCCTAGGTTTCTTATTCTTCAGTAGAGAATTGGAAGGATTCTTTTAAAAAAATACTTTTTTTATTGTTGTTCAAGTACAGTTTTCTCCATTTTCCCTGCACCCTCCCCCCACCCCAGCCATCCCCACCTCCCACCCTTCATCCTACCCCCTTTGGTTTTGTCTGTGTGTCCTTTATAGCTGTTCCTAAAAACCCTCCCCCCTTCTCCCCGCCTCTCCATTATCCCCTCTGGATTCTTTATCTATTGTCTCAGGGAATGAGGTGGAAAACTGTAACATTTCTTTGAAAAGTGAAAGATGTGGTCGGTCAATCTAGTTGACTATTTTTTTCCTCCTCTGATTTGTCAGAAATGGCCGAGGAGCGGTGGGGTTTTCTGCACAGCTAGAGCCTCATGAGAACACTCTTTCTCTTGCACATGTGAAAACTGTGAATCTTTTTGACATGCACAGAGAGGAGTAGTGCTCAGGTCTGTCCCACCTGACGTAGTATGTGTGGGAGAAGGAAAGGGCTGTGTTCAAGAATCTTCTGTTTGCTCCTAGGCAACCATTCCTGGGCTCTTTTACTTTTGCCCACTCTCAGGTTTCATTTTTTTATCTATAAAATAGGGCTAATAATTTTTAACCTTCCTATTATTTGTTTCGTCCACTCTCATGGATGTATTGAATGCCCACCTATGGCAAGAGACTGTGGTAGGACAGAGCTATTGTGAACCTTAACTAAAATATAATAGCATATGTAAATTCAAAATGTTATTGTGTGACTTTTATTATGTAGGTCCAGATCAGATTTTAGCCATTCATTGTTGCAAAAGACAACAAATGAACTCTGTTTTTCTAAAATTATCGTGTAGCAATCAATTATCTCAAAAATAAGCCTTCCCGTGTGGCATTCCGACATATTACCCGTTAACACTAGCTGAGGAGGGCTTAAGAAGCACAGCCAGATGACCTGCAGCTTACTCCTCCTCCCTGACTTGCCCCCCAAATAGTAGTTTCCTTCATACCTACTTCCAAGTCTAAAATTCGTAAGTAACATAATAATCCTTGACCTCTTCATGCAATGGCAAAGCCCCCAGGCCCTTTATATATCTGTTATGTGCCATGTAATATTTATAAATTCTGTGTGGCACTTATCACCTTAAGAATTCCAAAATGAGGAATAGATATTAAAAGAGGTTTTATTTATTTATTCTGGTTTAATGAAAATTTGATCCGTTGTCTTTTTCTTACTTAGAAATAATTTGCATCAAGGTTTTCTTATGGGGCTTACAGGAACTAATGAGAATATTTTTAATAATACAATTTTTAATATGTCCCCAGAAGGCCACAGAGCTCTGTAAAGGAGAAGTAATTCTTTGGTCTGTGCTGTCTAAGAGGAGATTATATATAGTTGAGGGGGAAATAGTGGCACATGAGACCAGCTTTGGCAGGTTTCAATGGGTAGAGACAGTGAGCCTGGGTAAGGCTTCTTGGAAGGAACTCTAAGGTAGGAATCAGAGAAACTCCTGGGGGTAGCTGGGGAAAAGTGAGAGCAATTTTTGAGCATTCAAAAAAAAACAAAAAACAAAACACAAACAAAAACCAAAAAACAGATGATAAGCTCCTTGAAAACAAGAGCTGCAACTATTGCCCATCTCCACCTGCTGCCTCATCATGGTGACGGCATAGAGGGAGCTCAGTGATTAGTTGTCAGATTGGACTGCAACCGGTTCTAAACTAAACCAGAAGTTTGCAGAAAAATGGGTGTGCCCATAATCTCTTCTGTAAGTGTCACACTTGAATGTGGCATAGGTGTTCCATAAAGGGTATTTTTCAATTCTCATTTGTGAGCCATTGAAATGTGGTGTTCTAGAAAAGCTGACGTTGAGTCCTGTGTCACAAGAGAAGTTTACCCCAGGGAGAGCAGGGCCTTAGGTGGCTTCCACTCAGATCAGCAACAGTTCTGAAGAGCGGTGACTCTGCACCTCAGTGTCAGTTCCTGCTTCATTCCCAAACAGTCCATTTTACCTTTGGTCACCAAACTTCACACACACACACACACACACACACACACACACACACACACACACACACAGATTTAGTCTGCAGACTTAGGGTAGTGGCTCAGGTAGTTTGGGGCTAGAATTGATACCTTATGGTAAAAGGTAGATGTCCAATTTGGCAGAAGAAATCTTTTTACCTATATAACTATAAAAAGAAAGTGCTAGGCCCCACTGCCAGAGACTTTGATTTGTTGGGTTTGTGACCAAGGCTTGATCGTTTGCATTTCTGCAAGTTGCCAGGTGATGCCAATGCTCCTGATGGGCACAACACACACTCAGAAACATTCTTTAAAGCTATTCTGAAGCCAAAAGCAAGTAGGCGCCGTTTCAGGGAAAGCTTGGAGTGTTAAAGCACAGGGAGGGGGCTTACTGTGCAGCCTCAGAGCTGGCCTGGCTTTCTCTGAACAAAGCCGGTGCCTGCTCAGTCCTCATCTTGCCATCCCGGCCAAAAGAGCTGCCTCCCTAGGTGAGCCTTGCACTCTCACCGTCTGAGCTGTGACACATTCTTTTCTTTTCACTTTGTCATGTCTTCCTCTCCGTGTCCCTGTTAAAATGCTTCTTATTCGTCAAGGTCCAGCTTAGTACCTGAGACTCACTGTGGTTCTCATAAACAGAATGAATTGTTCAGACAGTACATCCTCGTGTCTCTGTGTGGCAGGTGTACCATCTGCCCTGATTGTCTGGGTAGTTCTGTCCATTTGAGTCTCTCCCGTACACGTACAGGCTGGGAGTCCAGGATGGCAGGATGGAATGGGGGTTGGTTTTCCCTGGCACCTAGCAGAGTGCCTGGCAAAGAATAGCTACCTGGCAAATATTTCCTGAATGTATAAATAAATCTTTTATTCCCTTTTCCTCTCACTTAGCAGCATCCCCTGCATGAATAATGTGACTGAAACGACTGAGTTTGACAATAACAATTGAAACTTAGCTCTATATTTAATAGTTGTCTGACCTGGGCCATACATTCATCCTTTCTGAACTTCAGTTCTGTTATCTGTCTAATGCAAAGAATCTTAACTACCAGAGATTTCTTGAGGATTAAATGAGATCCTGTATTTGAACGCTTTGGCAAACTGTAAATCCTATGTAAATATAAATATGATGTTAGTTGCTTAAAATTTCTATGTATAACAAAAGGATGTACCTCTTCCAGAATGATCCAAAGAAACAGAGGTTTGAACACATTGGTAAAATAATAATGTGCTGCACTCAATGTTTTACTGATCCAGATTAAATATGTTGCCTATAGGAAAAATAACTGGTTTTGCTTTTTTGCTTATCTTCAAAGAAGAGGAGGAGGATGGGAGAGTTAAATTTAGAAGGAGATCTATTATTTGTCACTTACCAGTGACTGTCACTCAACCTCCTTCATCATTTTCTGCAACATGAAACAGGACTGATAGGATGGGACAGCTGGGGGCCCTCAGTGATGTTCTCTCGGTTCCTCTCTTACAGAGAAGGAACTATATAGTTCAGACAGAAGTCACCTCCCCAGATTCACACAGCCGGTTGGTACCCAGTTCATCCCACCTCAAAATCCGAACCCACAGGCTGCAACAAATGTCTATTATCTACAAAGCGTAGGGTGTTGACATTCCTCAGCTCTGGGATTATTTCTGCCAGTTCATTGACCCAAATAATTTGGATGCTTTTTGGATTGTGGGATTTTACCTGAATTTACTCTTTTAGCTTCTAGTAGATATCTTTGTATATGGATATAAAGGATAGAGATATAAGATTTCAGCTGAGAACTCTTGTTTTGATGTTTGCATCACCAACATCTTGGTGGCAACTTGAGACATTAGGAATGAAGTATATTTAACTTAATATCTTATTCATTGTTTTAGCACTAAATGTTGATCAATAAAGTGTGTTAGTTACATTTTAATCTATATTATTCACATTTTCTCAATAGAAAATCAGGATATTCCCCAAGTATCCTATGATTGATGACAGGACAGAATTTTTAAAGCCAGGATTGTCTCATTAGAAATATATTAATAAGGCACATGTATGAGAATGAGTAATAAAAAATTAAATAAAACCATGCTGGCATCCCGACCAAAAAACAAACTGTTTAAAATACAGTGTTTCCTCCTTTAAGTCATGAATATGTCAGCTTCCTTCACAACCTTTTATGGAACTTTCCATGTGCCAGCGACATTGCTAATTGTTGATGATACGAAGAAGTTGAGCAATACACAGGTCTTGTTTGGAAGAAACTTACTGCTGAGAAAAATGTGCTTAAAACAAATAATTACAGGGAAGTAGAACAAGTGCAGTGATGGAGTAAGCGATAGGTGGAAGGTTGGCACATGCAAAAGGGAGTGGGCAGTTGTTTGGGTGGCTCACGGAAGCACCACAGATGGGAACTCTCTTTCAGAATGAGTGGGAGCTCATCAGAAGCCAGGCTCCAGGGGCGGGGCTGGCGGCTGCAGCAGCGGAAATGGCAGGTGGGAAGGCATGAAGATGTGGGACAGAACACCATATTCGGCAGGTGGACATCGTTCTGCTGATGGCTCTGGAAGGCAGAGTTTGTATAGGTGGCTGTAGAGACTGAGGAACAAGGAAAAGGTAGAGCAAGTTTCTGGAAGGCCTTGTAATTGCTAATGAAGGATTCAAACTTTGTTCTTCAGGCAAAGAGGAGTTTTGAGTGTGTGTAATTTGGGAGACATTGTACATGGTCTGATTTATATGTTGCTTTCCCCACGATTCTCTTTGGTTCCTCTTGCTCACAGTCTGTAACAGTAAAAGATGGTTTCCGTCAGGAGATAGGCAAGAGAGGCAGGGAACAAAGTTACATTTTGCCAAGAGATCAAAGGTAAACTATTTGCTTCAAAACCAATGATTTTCCCCCAAAAGGAAAATATCAGGAATGGAATATACCACAGAGTAACCTTAAACTGAATTTAAAAAAGGACTATTATTTCATATGAAAAGCATTCATCAGTGAAAACATTAAAATGAGATTTCGGTATAATTCTAATAACATACAAAACCCAAGATATTTATTACAACCCAAAGTTAAAATAAGGAGAAAACTAGATTGTCAAGGTAATTTATGAGTTAAGAACTAAAACTGTTTTTAATTAAGCAACCAAACTCTCATGGAGAAGTTAATCAGTAATGGGGTCCACTGCAGTTTGAGAGGGCCACCCCCAACCCCTACCCCATGAACACACGTTATCACTGAGTGACCCCGTTCACTACAGTCACTTCTGTTGCGTGTGGAGTGGCTGAGGTTTTCGCTTTGGGGATTAGTCCTCTGCTGACGGACGAGGTAATAGATGAGATCATTTGCTGGGTCACAGTAATAGATTTCCCACTGCCTGGGGACTATCTGTTTAATCAGATGATGGCCCATTACAGGTGTATTGATCCAAGAGCTGAGATATTTGCAGCTGCGTAGGCTGACTCAGATGCCTTTGCCTTTGACACCCTGGTTGTGCCGATGTTCCGTATGATCTAGTTATTTCTCAACATTGACATTCCCCTTCCTCCATACTCCACATCTATCTCCCAAAGATAATCATGACAAAATAATTCCAAGAGTGAGTCCATTGATCTACTTGAGAATCCATTTTGGAGATTAATCAGCCCCAAGTTCATGGAAGTCTCTAACTGCCTTCTAGCCTCGTACTGTACATTTAGTTCATATTGGATTATTACTCAATTGAAAGCCTTATTTCCAGGAGGAATTATTCTACTTTCTACAAGTTTCATTTTTCCTCTCTGTTTTCTCCCTTCTGATGATCTTTCTAATTTTTTTCCTATTTCTCCTAAATTTGGGAGCACAGAGCAGAATCATGAGTTTTTGACCTCAATCAATGCAATTATCATTTATTCGGGAGATGCTTAACTAGCAGGAGAAGAAGGAAACACAACAAAAGAAGGACGTTTGGTGGGCGTCAGAAAGAATTTTTTTCTGGCCAAAGCGGAAACACCAATGGTGTGAGAATATGAGATGCCAAGAGCTTAATAGAATTCTAAATATTCTTTGTTTCTCTAAGGCTGGAAGTTAAGGCTCCACCATCTAGTGGCAGAGCCACTCATCTCATGTATATACGGGTATCTTAGGCCCTTGATTATTTTTAATGAAATGAACAAAAGCAATGACAAAATCAACAAATTTTTTTTTTAAAAATACATTATCTTCTAGGCCACTAATCAGTTTTTATACCATAGACCATTTCTATTATACCATAAACCATTATTCACTTTCTATCTATAGTTTGTGTCTATCTTTTTTATCATGTGATAATAAAAAATAACATTAACAATAATACTAAAAATAATGATAGGAACTGGGTCATGTCAGAAGTGCACTGGACTTGGTGTCAGAAGATGTGAGTTGACATAGATCTGGATAGGCCACTTACGAGAAGTGCAGTCTGCCTGGCGGCCTTGCCCTGAGAAGCTGACTCTGCCTCCCTGTGCAGCGGGCCTGCCTTCCTGCACCGCTCACTTCATAGAGCAGAGGTGAAGGGCAAGCTTGTTACCAGAGGTGAAAAACTTGGAGACCTATAAAATGCTAACTTACTTTTATTTGTAGATATTTTCAACCTGTTTCTTCTGAAATGTCTCGTTTACTTAGTTTGCTTGTTTGTCAAGTTACTTTTTATTATTTCTTTATTTGCATCATAGTTTCTAAAAAATTGACTAATTTGCTGTAATCTCCATCATATAGATTCATGTATCTCTTTTTCTCTAAACACCCAAAATAAGTATCAGGCCATGTTACCCAGGTTGATATAAATTTCAGATAACCACTTGTTAATTATTAATCATTAAAAGAAAACTGAAAAATTAATAATAATACTTGTTTATCAGTACTTTCTGAGTACTTGAAAGGACAAATCAAAATCTTGATAAGTCACTAGGCTTCTTTTATTTTTATATTTATTTATTTATTTTTAGACAGAGGGAAAGGGTAGAAGAAAGAAAGGGAGAGAAACATCAGTGTGTGGATGCCTCTCACACACCCCCAACTTGGGACCTGGCCTGCAACCCAGGCATGTGCCCTGACTGGGAATCGAACCAGTGACCCTTTTTGTTCTCAGGCGGGCTCTCAATCCACTGAACCACACCAGCCAGGGCTCGATAAGTCACTGGGCTTCTTAAATTGGAAATATATTAAAATTTTAAATCTTACCTTGGCTGTTTTCAAAGTATTGGATATATTTAAATCTCTGTCCATTTTCTTGACTGAAATCGATAGTAGGTTAGTACTGGAAGGATAAATTGTATGTGAAACACATTTTCTGGTTTACTGATATATATATGTCATGTGAGTACAGTCCAAAGCCTCATTAAAACCTGGTATACTATGATCTGCCTTACTTTTAAATCTATCATCCTTATCATTTAGCACAAGGAATGAGACTCCTTCGTAGTACCTTTATAGGGTAGTAAGTGGTGATGCTTTATAAGACACGTGGACTCTATCTTGTTCACATTATTTACATGATAGATCACTGAAAACTTTTTCATCATCTTTCCAGGTAAAAAAATATATTATGGACTTGAAACTCCAAAGTCATTATTAAATGTAGACATAATTCATTGAGCCACAGACCATCAAATGCAATATCAGCTTTAAAAAATTAACTCTGGTAAAATTCTATATAAGCAAGCTACCTAGGTTGGTCTATCTTTATGTCCGTCTGTCAGCGGCTGAGACTAACAGATGCAGGGAGGAGTCCCATGAGATGTTTTTAGTAACATCCTTATTGATACATAATTCACATCCCATAAAGTTCACCCTTTTAGAGTGCACACTTCGGTGGTTTTTAGCATGTTCATGGAGCTGTGCATCCATCGCCACCATTAAACTCCAGGACATTATCATCACTGCAGAAGAAAACCCCATGCCCACTACGCAGTCATCCCTCCTTCCCCTCCACCCCAGCCCTGGCAACCACCATCCACTTTGTCTCTACGGGTTTTCATATTATGAACATTACATATTGATGGAACCACACAATATGTGGCCTTTGGTGCCTGGCTTATTTTAGTTATTGTGATGTCTTCAAGTTCATCTACATTGTCATATTATTGATATTCCTTTTTTATGTCTGAATAGTATTTTATTGTATGGATATACCAAATGTTGTTTACCCATTTCATGAGGTCTTCAGTCTCACAGAAGTGCCTAATCAATCCCTCCTCCAACTCCCAGAAGAGAACACTTCTGGTGGAGAAATCAACCATGAATGACAGCTCCTTTGTTCATGTGAATGGAGAGCAAGAGACTCATTAGTACATACCACACTGTGTTTGGAATTATGAAAATATGTTTCTTTTACAGACTTTTCTTCTC
Organism: Micronycteris hirsuta; assembly: GCA_004026765.1. Classification (NCBI taxonomy): domain Eukaryota; kingdom Metazoa; phylum Chordata; class Mammalia; order Chiroptera; family Phyllostomidae; genus Micronycteris; species Micronycteris hirsuta. The sequence goes on from PVJI01002598.1 coordinate 74,387, forward strand.
CTGTACCCCTGATTAAGTCTTGATTTCCTGTATCCCAGGGAATGATTGATTGATTAATTGATTAATTGATATTGTGTCCCCAGCTACATTCCTTCCCTGGATGAATGTCTGCTTGAACTCACCTCTTCCTACCTCTCCATCCTGGGCTCGTGTATTATGTTCCAATAACATCCACCTTCTTTGAGGATTTCAAATACAACTAACTCTAGCCTTAGGTCTTCACATATGGTGTACCCACTTGGAGTGGTCTTCACTTTATCAGGTTTTAGATCTCAAGTAAATGTCCCATATCTCAGAAAGTCCTTCCCTGGACACCCCAGTTTCCACCCAGGTATTCTTTTTTATGCTACTCTATACTTTTTCTCTACAGCACTTAAAACAATTTGGAATTGTGGATTTATTTGTGGGCTCTGCAATCTAACCTCCACTAGTATGTTGGGTCCAAGACAGTGGGACTTTTTTTTAAACCTGTTTTTTTAACTGCTTATTCCTCATCATCTAAAACAGTTTCTGGCACACAATAGGCATCAATAAATATTTGTTGAACAAACAAGTGGCTTTAATCACCGCCTATGTCCTGATGACCCCGACTTGGTGTCCCAGACCTACCTGGCACTCCATTCTTGTGGGGCTGCCATCTGTGTCTGGATGTTCCCCACAGGCACCAAAGTCAGCATTTCTAAAGCTGGACTCCTTATCTTTCCCCTCCAACCCTGCCTCTGTCTGCCCTGTTTAATGATTTCTTGTTGTCCAGAAACCTGAACATCACCTTAGATTATGTTCTCTTTATCCCTTCATATCTAATTGGTCCTACGGTCCAGTTGGTTCAGTCTGCTAAACATCCCTTTGATATGTTTTATACTTCCACCACCGCTCCCTTAGTTCAAGTTTTCATTTTTTCTCAGTAGTGCAATTGTGGAAACTCCTAACTCCTGTCTCTCTCTATCTCGCTGGTTTTATTTACTACATACTTCACACCACTGTGATCTTTTTATCTGAAATCTGACTATGTCACTCTGCTTCAAAGCCTTCGGTGATGATCCATTTCTGCAGGTGAGGTTCCAACTCCATTACTTGACCTGCAAGACCCTGCCTGCCTCTTCAACATTAGCAAGAGCTATTGTATCACCTACTCTAATTGTGACAGGCTTCTTTTGGTCCCCCAAACATGCTGTTTTTTAAAGTAATGCACCCCTTTCCATGGAGTCTCCTCTACCACAATGTCTTCTTTCTCTTGTTTGCTTGCAAACATTTTTCCATTTTTTAAATTTATTCTTGTTCAGTTTCAGTTGTTCTGGCTTTTTCCCCATTGCTCACACCTGCACTGTTGCCCACCCCCAACTCCCCCAGGTAACCCCCCCCCCCACTGTCCATGCCCATGAATCCTCTATTCGTGTTCCTTTGCTTGCCCTTTCCCTTTCTTTCCCTCATTACCCTCCTCCCTTTCCCCTCTGGTCATTGTCATTTTGTTCTTTATTTCCAAGTGTCTGGTTCTATTTTGCTCATTGGTTTGTTTTGTTGATTAGGTTCCACTTATTGGTGAGATCGTATGGTATTTGTCCCTCACCGCCTGGCTTATTTCACTCAGCATAATGCTCTCCAGGTCCATCCATGCTGTCACAAAGGGTAGGAGCTCCTTTTTTCTTTCTGCTGCGTAGTATTCCATTGTGTAAAAGTACCACAGTTGTTTTTTTTTAATTTATTGCTGTTCAGTTATTGTCCCACCTTTCCTTCCCCCTTGCTCCATGGTTTTTTGAACCATTCATTTACTGATGGGCACCTAGGTTGCTTCCAGCACTTGGCTATTGTAAATTGTGCTGCTATGAACATTGGGGTGCATAAAAGTTCTTTTGGATTGGTGTTTCAGGATTCCTAGGGTATAGTCCCAGTAGTGGGATCGCTGGATGGAAAGGCAGTTCCATTTTTAGTTTTCTGAGGAAGTTTCATACTGTTTTCCACAGGGACTGCACCAGTCTGCAATTCTACCAACAGTGCACTAGGGTTCCCTTTTCTCTGCATCCTCTTCAACACTTGTTGTTTGCTGATTTGTTTATGATGGCCATTCTCACCGGTGTGAAGTGGTATCTCATTGTGGTTATAATTTGCATCTCTCTGATGGCTAGTGATGCTGAGCATTTTTTCATGTGTCTCTGGGCCCTCTGTATGTCCTCCTTGGAGAGTGTCTGTCCTCTTCCTGTGTTTGCTCGCAAACTTACAGTCATCATTTATAATTCTGCCCAAGTGCCATCTAGTCCTTTAAAATTTGTTTAACTAGCCTCAGAAAAGTTAGAGTTCGTTCTATGCTCAATGACACTGTGTATTTGCCTAAATAATAGCTCACACCACATTGCTATAGCCACTGTGGTAAGTGCCTCTCCCGGATTCTACACATAAGTCTGTCAAGGGAAAAATAGCTCTCCTGAGGACTCAGGCCTTGGACGATGACAGACGTGGTTAGAGTCCGGATCCTTATTTGCAGTTCTTGGCTTTGGCTGAGGCATTTAACGTTTTAAGTGAGGAGATGTGTGTGAAGTGCCTCATACAGTACCTGAGATACAGTGAATGGTTAATATTAATAGTAATACTTGATTACATTATTTTTAATAGTAGGAGAAGTGACGATGTTGTCCTTAGGGTAGGACCGTGGCTGATACCTGGTAACAGCATTTGTTAATTCCATGATTAAATAAAACTTTATGTTTATTTTTAGCGAATCGTGATCAAACTGCCATAAAATAAAAACAGATGTAAAAGTAAAGTTGTGAGCTGGGCCCTAAAAGACAATTGCACGAATATGAATGGAAGAGAGGTGACTTGGTTCAGAGAGAGGGCTGGATGAATCAGCCTCTCCTTCATCCTAACTCTGCTGAAGACAAAATCTGAACATTCTAGAGAATTTGTGAAAGACTCCATGACCCCTGAGGTGGGTGGGTCCTGACTAAGCTGTTATCTGAAGTTATGGTTTCTGGAGGAATCTTTTAAAAATGTATGTACATGATATTAACAGGAGCAAAGCACGCAAACACATGCCTGGGTTTTGGGAACGGATGTTACTGAGGAAGGCTGTTAGGAAAGGAAGTGTGATTGATGGGAAAATGCATGGGCATGCAGCGCCAGAGATCTAAGTGGGGTGGCCACTTTACCTCTTTAGATTTCCATATTTTAGCTGTAGGACTGGAAGTTTGGCGTGGCAGGTCCTTTAGCTTCTTTTAAATTGAAACCTTCTAAGGTAATGTGAGTCCCTCTTCAAGCGGGAGAGTGTTGGTGATGTTCCTGAGCAAGGAAACTCCTGAGCAATGAGTGAGAAGTGTTCAATGAACAGTGAGCAGTGCAGGAGTTTCACTTTTTCCCTTTATCATATTATTTTACCAAAACGAAGGTATCAAACATCTTCTGTCACATACCAGTCTTGTCTACTTTTTAACATTTGGTCTGGCAGCAATGAAAGTGTAAGTTATTCATGATCTTATCACTCATGTAGACAGTGAAAACCAGGAGGTTGGATGAATAAAAATGAAATGCCATTGGAAATGGCCACCGATAAAGTTGCACAGGAATTCAGAGAGATAGAGCCCTGGAGAGTGGGCATGATACGAACATGAAATGTAAGAGGAAAGGCCATTCATCTCATTTAGGAAGAACAAAGAGGGGGAAGTGTAACATGACAGTTCTGGGAGTGGGTCAAGAGACAGTATAATGTGCATGAAGTATGGCTGATAGTTGGTGAGATTAAAAATGCAGTGTTATGTCAAGTGAAATAAGCCAGGAGGTGAAAGACAAATACCATGTGATCTCACCTATCAGTGGAACCTAATCAACAAAACAAACAAGCAAGCAAAACAGAACCAGAGACGTGGAAATAAAGAACAAACTGACAGTAACCAAAGGGGAGGGGGAGGGGGATAATGGGGGAAAGAAAGGGAAGGGTCATCAAGGAACAAGTATAAAGGAGTCATGGACAAAGACAGTGGGGGAGGTGGGAGGTGGGTAGGGCAAGGGAGAGGAGTGTGGGTAGGGCAGGGGACAGCTGTAATTGAACAACAATAAAAAAATAAATAAGTTAAGGCAAGATGGCAGGCCAATTGAATGTACATATAATCTTTACTTCCAAGACTCATACTGGACAAAATCCTCTTTGGTGGCAGTTTCCTTACTGATTAAGACAATTGGACTAGATTACCTGCAATGGTCCATTCAATAATAATGTTCTTTAATTTTATAATTCTCCAGGATGCCTGGGTCAACAAATGATAAGTATTCCTGCTACCTAGAGATAGAAAGATAGATAGATAGATAGATAGATAGATAGATAGATAGATAGATAGATAATCTATTCTAGAGAATTCCCAATTGTTTTCAGAAGATTAAAAGAGTAAAGAATGGCCTTAGTAATTTTGACTGTAATCTGAATTATTTTTTAAAAATTGCGATTTCCAACTATGTACAGAAAACTCTTTTGTGCAACATCATTCCTTGAAGAAACACATACCGATTATGAATATATCACAAGGCAATTCGTTACGGGTAAGAGACTGTCACTGACAGCTGGTCTCACTGTAAGTCGCAGCATTTAGTCGTAAACAGACCCCGGACGGGTTACTCAGGGCCACCCTTAACGCCTTCCTCAGGTGCCTGCAGGGCCAGTGTGGGGACAGGGAGCCACGATGCCTCCGTCGTTTCCTTTGAGCTACAGATAAATGGCCCGTTGAAATGCAAGTGCTGCGCTGACCTTAGATGATCATTTAATTGGAAATTCTCTTTTCCTTGGGGCCAGTTGGGACCACGTGAAGTCCTTTCTCAAACAGAAAGAGGCAGTTCTGCCTCTTCTATTAGCAGGAAATGCTGCCATTTCGTTATCCTCTATTAGTTTGGAAATATAAAAACCTTATTTTCTGAATAAATAATATATGCACATGGCACAGATATTAAAAATATATAGTAAGTATCCCTGAATGCTATCCTCAGCTAACCAGAGACAAAATCCTTCCTAGGCAGCCTTCCAAAGACAACGATGCATGGGAAAGAATTAGAACTAGTGTTCTTATAATGTCATACTTATTACATTTTTGGCTTTTCCAATCCCAGCCACGACTGTGTTTGCTCCTTCAGATGGAGCGCTGCTTTCCTGGGGGTGCCTGGGTTCTGGGTCAGGGCAGGGCTCTTTGGCTTAGTGCTCCGTGCTCTTAGGAAAGTCACCTGAATACTCTGAGCCTCAATTTCCCTTTCTGTAAAGCAGAAACAGTAGTTCTTTCCACAGGTGCCTCAGCTGGTTTTTGTGAGAGATGAAGGCAATAGTGGCTGTGACAATGTTTTAAACAATGGAGAACTGTATACATAAATATGGTTTGAGAAGAGAGTAGTGATTGTTGAGAAGTTAGGAAAAATTCTCTGATACTCGGTATCTTGGATGAAACTGTCTGATAAGCTCATAGATGGGTAAATAAGATACAGAATTGAATTCTGGTTATCTATAAACAAAAGATAATCTATTTACAGACATATATATGTATACTTAAAGATTTTATTTATTTAATTTTAGAGAGAGAGGAAGAGAGTGAGAAAGAGAGGCAGAGAAACATCCGTGTGAGAGAGAATCATCAATTGGTTGCCTCTCCCCATGCGTCCCAACCCGGGACCAAACCAGCAATCTAGGCATGTGCCCAGCAACCTTTGACTTTGGGGGATGATGCCCAACCAACTGAGCCACACTGGTCAGGGCCTGCAGACATATAAATATGTAACATATCTCTGAGATATATGTCATTTAGAGAAGGAGTCAGCAAAGTTCTGGGAGGGAATATTTCAGGCTAAGTGAACGATGTGCTGTTTGTTGCCACTATGTAACCCTGGCATAGTGTGAACGCTGCCACAGGCAAAGAACAAACAAATGAGCAAAGCTGTGTTCCAATAAAACTTTATTTACGGACGCTGAAATTCGAATCTCATATGATTTTCACTTACTGCAAAACAGTATTCTCTTTATCATGTCCCAACTATTTAAAAGTGCAAAAACTATTTTTTACTCTCAGCCCACACACATTTGGGCTGCAGGCCAGGTTTGGCCTGTCAGCCATAGTTTACTAAACACTAATTAGAAAAATTTGTATCAAGAAAAATGAACTGTCACCCACCAAAATTTTTATTTACTGACTCACATATTTAACATAGTCTATGCAAGACTGGCCCGACTGTGCAGGGGTGGGCAGACCCCATTATCCTCCGAGTCCCCATTCTGCTTTCTGCAACATGAGGGAGATACATTTGTCATCTTTTAGGGGCTTTCCTTCCCTCACATCTCCTGGTTCAGTGGTTCTGGAAAACTTCCCACTTCCGGGGTCCCTCTTTACCTATAATGTGATATATAAAATGCAGCTGTGAAAGCCCCTCTCCCAGCAAGCTTTTGCCATCTAATATTTTAAATGCATTTATAACTAGAGCTTGATTTCTACATCTTGGTGGTTTCAGTTTTTCTTGGTTCTTCAGTTTCTCTGTATTAAACGAGCTGTTTTGGATGTGCATTCATTCTTCAGTGCCTCCTGGGTATCACTTGGGGCACTGCCATGCTATCGCTGCATTGCCCAGTGAATCAGAAAACATTTTAATTCGATGGAATTTTTCCTACCCAATGCTCCCACGAATGTGGGCTGCAACTCATACTAAATGAGCACATCTATAAAATGGAATTTATCCCTACCTCGTGGGCATGTGGTGAAACTTAATTAGTTAATGCTTCTAAAGAAATTTCAAATCCATGGATAAAATGTATTATTCAATTGCTAAGAGCCATTATTGTTTAGTATTTCCTCTAGATATTTCCCAGTGGGTGCTTTGCTGTTAGGATAAAATGGCAGTAATTTGGAAACAAGTTGACATCTGAGTGTGTTTGCAGAGTGCAGGAAGCTACAGGTTACGTTTTAATGAAATCTTCTCTTCCTTCACCCCAGTCATTAGGTGCACAGTTATTACCTTCTTCTAGATGTTCATATGATTTATTAGTATTTAATGGTAACATTGCTGTCAGTGTAAGAAAGGATCAGTGGGAAACTTTTTTCTAATTATATCAAGTGATTCAGTAACATATCTAAGTTTATAATTTTCTAAATGCTAACTAAGCCTGTGTCTAAAGCGAGTAAAAAAGATGTATCTAGTAATTTGCTAATAGTTGTAATTGACCTTTCACGGGGGTTCACATTGCAATTTGGATAAGAGCCATTGGAAACAGCCCCAATCACTCTTCCCTGAGAGGTAAGTGAGCCTGGAAGGAGTTGCAGCTTTTAGATGTTGTACCGTTTGGTGCCCACTTGCAAGCCTGTGGAAGCCAGCCAGCACGTTGTAACAGAAGGGACACTGGACTGGAGGCAAGCAACCCCTTTAGAGACTCGGCTTTGCCCCTTCTTGGCAAGTTTCTTCTCTCTTTGGGCCTCAGGCTCCTTATTAAGTTGGAATATACCATTGGTTTTCAAACTGTCCCTTGCCATTTAAGACTCAGAACAGATGTTTTAGGGTTAAGTAGTTTCCAAACAAACACTGAAGATTTATAATCCCAAAAGACCTCATTTATTGCCTTTTCTTCTTCTATATGTTAAGATTCCTTTTAAATTTGCATCTGCATATTTTCATTGCTTAAGAAAAAATTTCAAAGGCGCTCTGTGATCCAAAAGATCCCCGCTGGCTCTGTCAGCCTGTGATCCTGCATCTCAAACGAAGCTGATTGACACACTCACACACACACACAGCTGTTAAAAACAGTATTTGAAGGATTCAATCATAGGCTCTGGGACCAAAGACAAGTTTAATTCTTCAGGCTTATGCACAAGAGAACTTCTGTTAAATAATAAAATATTCAATGAATAAATAAATAGCATTTGAAAGGCACATGCTCTTTGAAATTGCGGCTGGAATGCTTGGCAAATTACCTGCCTTAATTTTTCTCAGTATCGATTTCCTCCTCAGTATTTGGTGTAGCCAAATTCTCACTTCCACGGTCTCTGGACTCATTTGAAGTCACGTAGGTGTGGCTGACGTGGCAAAGAGCTGTGATATGCTGGCATAAGTGCCTGCTGTCTGGGGTGAGGTAAGGCACGGAGAAGGATGGAACTGAATAACCTGTGTTCTATTAGCACTTTTTATTTTATTTCACGAGGTGGAGGCTTTTCAAGTGCTAGTTCCAGTGCCTGTTTATTCTTCCCCTATGGAAACTTCATAGTTCTGACCCACAGAAATAATTGCAGATGTAACTGTTAAAGGCTGGGCTTGCAGTTTTCAATTGCTGTACAGAATAAAATGGCAGGCATATAAGCAGTATGTGTATATCAATATTCACGTATATGTGTGTATATATTTACATATATAAACACATATACGTGTGTACTTAAAGGCAGGAATATTATGTAATTTTGTCAGTGTGAACATGTTTTGATTAATAAATTTAAAAAAGTGCTCAGAATCACCTGTTGATAGCACTCTATATCGGGTCCTTTAGGCTGAAAAACAACTCCACCCTTAATATTTTGTGTGACCCGTTGTATTGCCCCTCTGAAAGCCAGACTTCCCAGGACGCTGTTGTCATTGTCTGTCACTTGGGAAGATGAATTCACCTACACTGTGACAGGGTCATGACTGTACCTGCTGCTCCTTGCAGGCCTGCGTTTTTGAGTTGTTTGTACTGTACAGAGACTCCTCCCAGCGTTCACCGCCATGCACCGCGTGCAGGGTACTCTGTGCAGCCCAAGGAGAAAAAGGAAGTCTGCCACTGAGGAGCCCCTGTTCTGCCACAGACTGATTTGTGAACTTGAACATGTGCTGTTTCCAGTGTACATCTCAGTTTCCTCGTATGTGCAAATGGGGACATTGTGCCAGAAGATATTTAAGATCTTCCTATTATGTGGCACAGGGCAAATTTCAGCAGCTGGGCTCACTTGGTATTTCGTTAACGCCCAGCAATGATCATTATGAGTAGTGCCCCTGTGGTATACATTGTGCTCAGAGCTTTACTTCCATTATCTCTTTAAAAGCCGACCATTCCTGAGGATACTGTTCTAGTTTGACAGAAGAGGAAAACGAGGCTTTGGGCAGGGAGCTCTCACTCCGAAAGGCACAGTCAGCCGGTAGCAGAGAAAAAATGTAACCTGAAGCAATCGGACTCCAGTCACAATGCAATGTCAGTGCCATTTCGGGCACCATGCTAGACCTGTCACAGGCCACAGAGACCAATAAGACACTGTTCCTGTCTTCCCAGAGCTTAAAGTTGTATTTTTGCTGGAAAGAAATACAAGTGGAAGGGCTATGAGAGCGGCCAGCAGCCGCGCACTGGTGGCCAGAGGAGAGGTCCTGAGAGGAGAGCATAGGCACTTGACACCACTGCGGTGTCATTACAGAACCAGCCAAAAGCATTGTCAGCATCTGGAAAGATTTCCATCGCCTTTCCAAAGAAATTGGAGCAGGAGAGAAGTGTGATGAAAAGAAGAATAAAGGAAACGGCTATTTATTAGATGTGTTCTCAGTCATCTGTGGTGGGGCTGAGCTGACAACCTATGATCGTCAGGCCAGAGGTGGTTTGCCAGGTAATTCTGTGCAACCCGGTGGGCCTTTGGCTTCCTCCCACCTCCCTCGTCAGCAGCGCTCTCAGTGCTATTGCCCTTCTCCTCTCTCTGACTGTACAAATACCTTGTCCACCTAGAGTATGTCTTGGTTGCCATTTGTGCTTTCAGGTTAGGATTGTGCAATGGCAGAGTTTTAGGACAGGCCTCTTCGATAACATTTGTTTTTTCTCCTGGACACCTGAGTCACTGGGGAGAAGTCCCCTGAAGTCACCTCTGCTGACCAGCATGGCTAAGTCACCTCATGGCAGAGGAGGGTTCAGCAGGTGGAGCAGCCAATAGCTATGACTCTCCCCTTCCCACATCAAGTCTGACACACCCACACGCACCCACGCATTTGCAGACCAGCCATCACCATATCCCTGACTCATGGAGAGAAGAAATGGCATCTTGGAAGAGATTTATGAACCCATTTGGTAAGGGTTGACTTGTGCAGATTTCAAAATCACGGAATGATGATGCTTTATATTGGAAATTTTGCAATTTTGCAGTTATATTGGTTGTTGAAAATTTTGCAATGCTATTCAATAGAACTTGCTGCAGTGATGGAAGTGTTTCATATCTACGCTGTCCAACATTGTAGTCACTGGCCACAGGTGACAGTTGCACCCTTGGAATGTGGGCCTTGCAGTGATACCAAGAACATGAATTTCAAGTGTTATTTAATTTTAACTAATTTAAATTTAAGTAGCCACAGGCAACTAGTGACTGCCATATAAGACAGAGAGCCATGGATTAAAATATCCAAATATTCAGAACTGACAATCTAGGAGGATCTAGTCTACTCGTGCTAATAATAGGATGATGTCTTCCTAGTCATATCACGTATTTTATGAAGTAGTTTTCTGTGCAAAATTGTATCCGAGGTCCTGAGGGTATCATGGACTGAGAATTTATGAATTTCTTGGAAGTACGTATATGCCGTTTGCCCTCCAGATCCCAGGCTCAGTCTCCAGATCTTCAATGCGTTGCTCCAGGTAGTTAGTTGGTCAGATTTGTCAAGAAAGAGAAACCTGTTTGCCACCTCTGAGGTAAAGACAAAATCTTTAGTGTACTTTGATACAAATATCTTCAAGGAAAAGTTGATGACAGGATGATTTTTAAGGTCTTATCATGAGATTGTATGATTTCTTTAATTAAAAGAGAATAACTTCAATGTTTTATTGAAGTGTGGCCTTCTTTTTAGAAGTTCCACAGAAAAGCCTTCTCTGCAGCACTAAATTGATGGCCTTTTGCTTCCAATAAATACCTTCTCTGCACATAAAAATAGAACAGAAATAAGAAATGTGCAGCAAGGATTTTAAAGAATCAATTTATTGGCTTAAATGAAATCGAATAACTGATTGCTCTCTTGTTTTTGGCATCGTGTATACATAACCTCAGGCCAAGTCGTGACCATTACAAAAATGTATTAAGGTCAAGCACTATTAGGTCATGGTATACGTTGGGGAATCAATGTTAAGTTACTAAGGATTATAAAGTGACATTGCAAAATTAACAGGGCTTTACTAGGTTTACTTAAGTAGAACACTAATGCTTTATGATATATTAGTATGTGATCATATCAGTTTTAGCATTACATCTGTGGGCATCTGAATGATTTTGACAGGGATACTCTTAAACACAACTAGGCTTGATATGAAGGGAGGAGAGTTGTGACTATGCAGGCACTTGAAAACTATTTCAAATATTCTAAGCACTGAAACAGAGCCCAAGTGTTTTGGACAGGTCCAAAACCACATCATAGCTCTGATTAAATTTTTTTCTCTTTTTTATTGTATTTTTTCTATTACCATTTATCCCCCTTGTATTCCCCCCACAATCTCACCACACAGTTGTCCATGTCCATGAGTCCTTTTATCTTTTTGCTCTATCCCCCACCCATCCCCCTCCCCCAGTTGGCTGTCAACCTGCTCTATATCTATGAGTCCATCTCTATTTTGCTTGTTAGTTCAGTTTGTTCATTAGATTCCACGTTATGAGTCAAATCATATGATATTTATCTTTCTTTGACTGGCTTATTTCACTTAGCATAATGTTCTCCAGGTCTATAATTATAAGAATATTTCCCACTTATTTTGTGATTATAGTAATCAGTCATGGTATTTTTCTAAACAATTCTTATTTCTTGCTAATTATGAGCTTATACTTAAAATCCATTATTCTTTTTAAGCTCTTACAATTATTTCATTCTTAAATATATAAATGTATTCATTTATTTAATAATGATTTAATACCTTCCTGGTAGAAAATGAAGTGGTATTTCCCTCAGACACAATTAGATGTTAGCCTTCCTCTCTAAGGGTTTTGCTTCTACGTTTGGTGTTAGGGGTGTGTGTACATGTGTATATGTATGTATGTACATGTGTGTATCTGCACATGTGTATATGTGTATATAGAAAGAAAGAAGAAGGAAAAGAAGAAATAAAAGAGGAAAAAGGAACAATAAAGTCTTATTCAAATTCAATTTTGATTAGTACCATCTTTAAGCAAAGAAGCAGTCTTAGGAATTGACAGGACAGAGATTTATATCTGCCCTTGGCCTCTGGAGGTGAATTTGGACTTAGGCAGATTTTGCACATGCAGATATGGACCAGGGGAAGTACATTCCAGGAGAGGAAACAGGATGTAAAGTTATAAAAAGGCTCAGGAAGATGGGGGGAGTTAGTCAGTTCATCTTGTTGAGCAGAAGGGTCGACCATGAAGGGAGGCTGAGAAGAGAGAGAGATCACTGGGAGTGATGGCCAGGTGCTGACTGGGATATCGTGTATGTGAAGGCCACAGTTTTCTGCTGTTGGCTGAAGGAGGTTGTTGGAAGCTCTGTAGAGAACTGTACAGATATTCCATCTGTATTGATTATCGTAGTTGAGAACAGGTTGAATGAAGCAGGAGGTCCTTTGCAGAGTGATACAGAATGACTCCAGTGCTACAGCAGCACCTCTGAACTCACTGGACGGGAGCAGCAGAATCTCATGGAGGGAGGATGTGATGTGGGTATGCTTTATAGAGCTTTGTTTGGGCTCAGCTCCGCAACTGATTAGCTGTCGGATTTTTGGAAATAATTTAACCCTTTCGTAATGGGTTCAACCGTGTCCCCCCCATAAACATGTCTACCCAGAACCTCAAAATATGATCTTACTTGAAAAAAAGGTCTTTGTAAATGTTATTAAATTAATCCGGGGTCATATGAGCTTAGAGTAGACTTTAAATCCAATGATTTGTGCCTTTATAAGAAGAGGCGAGGACCCACAGAGGAAAGCACTATGTGGAGGCAAAGGCAGAGATTGGCATGACGCATCTACCACCAGGGAACCCCAAGGGTTGCTGGCAGCCACCAGAAGCTAGAAGCCTGGCACTGGACAGATTCTCCCTCAGAATCTCCGAAGGAACCAACTATGCCAATGTCTTGATTTCAGACTTCTGGCCTCCAGAACTGTAAGGGAATAAATTTGTAGTGTTATGAGCCCTCCCAGTATGTGGCACTTTGTTCTGGCAGCCCTAAGAAACCAGTACACCTCCAAACCTTAACCTCCTTCATTGTACATGGGGATGATGATGCTTACCCTCTGAGAGTTTTGGTGAGAATTAAATGAACCAGAGTCGAAATAAGAAGACATTTATCAACTATAAAGTGGTCTACAAGTATTTGCAAATTTTAATATCCATTTTCTAGGGTTGTGAAATCCTAGTTACTGAGCATAAACTATGTGTCAAGGGAAGTCTTAGGCACCTACCTTCTGCCTGTTATCACACAATAGAATTAGCAGAATTTATTGTCTAATATCATGTCATTTTGCCTTCTTGGCATTTGAAACTTAATGCCAACAAAGTTTTACAGACATTTTCTTACAGGGAGGAGAAAAGTGAGCGCTCTGGCCAAAATGGAACAGTTAATGTGTTTGTAGTCTTTCTGGCAGTGGTTCTCATTCAGTCAGAATCATTTCTTTTCCCCACAGATATGCAAATTGTTATGCTATGGTTTAGTGAGTAGCATATATACATCCGGTTAAAATAAAAATCTACATGAGCATTTGGATTCCATGCTCTGCTTTTCAAGGACTACTGACTTTCCCCTGTAGAAGCACACACTGTCATTCCTGCCTGGTCGGGATTAGATGAGGGTAAAGGAACTCCATGCACGTGGAGAAAAATGTATGTGCAAAGCTATTTAGCTCAGTTAATTTTCAGATGATTTGGTAAATATTGGTTAATTTGTTCTCATTGCTCTCCTGAGAGATCTATGAGTTGCGATCTTCTGTAACACAGATGCTGAAACTGAGCAGTTCAGCGATTTACCAAATGAGTAAAAGGAATTGGTGTTGCTGCTGGAGCTGGACTCCTGGAATTTTAGGGTTCTACTTACTAATGGGCCCCTCCCCACCCCCGCTGACATGGGAGGACCCAGCACCCACATCCTACTCCCGAACATGCTGCAGAGGTTCAAAAACTTTCTGTTTATTGCAAAACCTTTTGCTCTCTCTTGAGAATCCTAGTTTCTATTCCATTGCCTTATGTATACAAATTCAGTGATAAGTATAAGCAATGGAGTTTGTCCCCTGCCTTCAGTGTGCTGTGTCCAGTAGGGGATATTTACAATTACATGACATTGTGGGAAGTGACACGACATTTGTCAGAGTTCAAGATTAGCTAGACAAGGCTACTTACCTGTATTTTGCCATGTATAATGCACACATTATTACCCAAATTTTTGAAGGAAAAATAAGGATGCACATTATACATGGCAGTACCTGAAATACCTTGTATCTGTTCTTGTGTTTTGTCATTATTTGTTACATAACATTTCTTATACCATCATATGTTCAAAAATAAATGCTAAAATTCCTTTAGAATACAAAAAACAAGTATCTAAATATAAATAAATAAAAATTTGAATTAAAAATTTAAAATGAAAGAATTTTTCCCTGAAAGTTTGGCCCAAAAACATGGGTGCTCATTATACACGTCAAAAATACGATACCTTCAGCAAGATGTGGCAGAAATTAGTAGACTGAGACATCCTGGTGCTAGACTTGTCAATGGGGTGGTACAGGGGGTGGGAAAAATTATCCAGCTTTGGGTTCAATAAAGGGGCTCAATTTGGTTAACGAAGGATGTTCGTAAGATATTCAGTTCTAGCTAAGCCGGAGCCACGCGAAACCGGGAGCGATCTATTGGATGAAGTAGCATTGTATCCCGACAGCTGAACTACATGTAGAGATAAATGCTCTGCGGGGCCCATCTCAGATATCTGAACAGTTGTTGTAAGAGGATAGGGCGCAGCCACCTGCCTCTGGTTGAGGAATGCCTTTTCTTTATGAAAGGAAAACTGAAGAGCAAATTAGGGCCAGCAATGGACAGGGGACATTGGGTTATGAGCAGGTTCACAGACAAAGATCCCTGTTATGAGAACAAAGGCAAAAAATACATGGCCATGGCTCGGGGCCTGGGGAGTGAGATAAGGGACAGGCTGCTAGTAAGAAGGACCTGATACTGTGAACTCCAGAATGGGAACCGGAGCCAGCTGAGTAAATGGTGTCATGAGACAACATTTTGGGGGAAATGAGGATTGGAAATGAGCTTGCAGGAATGAAAGACAGCCCTAGCCTCAGCCGTGGAGTGGATGAAGGATGAAGTTTGGCATCATGCTGGGACTTCTACAGTTTCTAATGAAAAAAGTGGATTTTTGCTGCCATTGTTAGAGAACATGTGTCACACAGGGTCAAGTGTACCTAAAAGACAGCATGAATTCTAGTTTCAGCCTTCGTTAGTTATTAGATGCATGGCTTTGACTTACGGGGGAAATTCTTTCTATCTCAGATTTCTCTATCTATTAAATGAAGGTGATGTTCTATATTAGTAGTTTCTAAATGCCAGGCCACAGGACACTGGGTTGCTAGTAAGACTCTCCTGGCAAGCTTATTACAAAAGCATGCACCTAGACTCTGCCCTTTAAGATTGTGCTTGAAACAGTCAGCGATGAAGCCCAGAAATCTATGCTTGTAACAAGTACCTCATGTAATTCAAAGGAGGAAACTGCATAAAACTACATAAAATTAGCCACTGGAATTTCTTCATTGTTCTGTTTTTATTATTTTCTCTTTCAATCATTTGCCTTTGTACCTCTTTGTATTCATGGACTGGGCTGATGCTTAAAGAATCAATAAAGAAGTTTATTGGGACATTATTTCCTACTGACACTTGAGGTATGGGAGCCCAGGAATGAAGGCAAGCCTGAGTTTTGTTGCCTTCTCGGTGCTGACAGCAACGCCAGCCGTCACAGGTCTAACTGTGGAACTGCTCTCATCTGTCTCCGGGGCCCATTTTTGCAGAGCAGGATTTGGCTTTCTTGAGATTTCTGGTGTTCCTTTTCTATGTTTTGAGGCTTTTTTGAAGCCTAACAAATAATATCTAGCTATCATTTGAAATTCTTTGGAGAAACAGAGTCTTCATAAATAATTATAGGATGAAATGATCGTGAAGACTAGGTAATTTCTATTATCATGTAGGACAAAGGAGAAAATTCCCTTGGACTTCATCTTAGATGAAGTAAATCAACGTGATGTTCAATGGGATATTTGAGGGGAAATAATATATCCTGGGGCTCACATATTATCTAGTTCCCCAGGATGATAATTTCCTAAACAGTAAGCAAATTAATTCTCTCTTTTTTTGTAGACACTTAGTATTCAGCACAGACGTCTGTTTTTGTCTTAGATTTATATAAAATTAAAATTGAAAGGACTATTGGGAATTTTCTAGCTTATTTACAGGAAAACTGTGTCCCAGAGAGTAAATGGCTTACTCAAAATTACACAGCAAAGAGTGGCAAGATAATTGCAATCTCTAGCTCTTAGCTCTGCCTTCAGTGGCCAATAAAAATAGCCTCCGCACCTACCCGCATGGCCAAAACAAAAAACAGTGGCGATACCAAGTGCTTACAAGGTTGTGGAAAAAAGTGAATTACTCATATATTACTGGTGGGAATAAAATATTGTGCAGCTACTTTGGAAAACAGTTTGCTGGTTTCTTATAAAATTAAACATTAAGTTACCATACAACCCTACAACAGTAACCAGACAGAGGAAAACTGTGTTCACTCAAAAACCTGTACATGAGTGTTCACAGCAGTTTTACCTGTGATAGTATAAAACTGAAAGCAGCCCAGATACTCTTCAACAGGTGAACGGTTTACCAAACCGCTGCGTCCCTGCCGTGGACTAGCACCGTCAGTAAAAAGGAACGTACTACCAGGACGTGCAACGAGCTGGCGGAGTCTCCAGGGAAATATTTTGGGCCAGGAAAAAAATCCAGGCCCCCAAAGTACATGCTGCATGATTATGTTTGTATAAGATTTTTCAGTGACAACATTTTAGAAGTGGAAAGCAGGCTAGTGATTTCCAGGGTCGGTGGTGGTGTGCTACGGCGGGCAGGAGGGGAAGCGGGTGTGGGCATAAAAGGGCAGTGTGAGAGGTTCTTGTAGTGAGAAGAGTCGTGAGTTCCTTGATTGTGCGGGTGGACACATGAACCTCTGTGTGAGGTAAAATTGTGTGAACTAAGTACACACAGTACAAGTCACACTGGGAGATCAGTGGGTTACGCAAGTGTCAACATTCTGGTCTGTGGTAATAGCTTTGAAAAATGTTACCATTTGGGAAAATTGGGTCAAGTGTACATGGGACCTGTCCCTATTATTTCGTACAATTACATGTGCGTTTACAACCTTCTCACACAAATTTCAGCTAGATAAAAGATACTCTTGTTAATAAGCAAGTCAAAAACTTCATATTTCTTTTGTCAAAATGAATAAAAGGATGCTTTTATGCTGTTCTAGTGTTGGTAAGGATAGAGTTAAATAGACATTTTCTACACTGTACTTCTGGGAATACAAGTTGCTATACTTTTGAAAGTAATTTTACATATTAAAGTCTTTTGATGATATATACCTATGAAATTGTCCTGTGATATACACCTATGAAAATATTCAGAGATATGAATTGTTTATGCATGAATATTTTTACTATAGTATGTAGTAAAATTTATAGTATACATTATGAGACATGTTATGATAGCAACGAACCTAAAAACAACCCACATAATAAGAGACAGTCTTTTTACATAGTTCATTAAAATTGTATTTGCCCCAAATATTTATTAATTGGAAAAATGTTTGTTACATAATATTAAGTACAAAATATAAAATCATACACTATTTTTTATATTGCAAACTCCATATCTAGATATAAACTTGACTCTTGCACCCAGCAGCTGTGTGATCTTGGGTGAATCACTAATTCCCTCAGGAGAATTTTTATCTTACAGTGGGGATATAATAGACTAATTTAACCTTCATTTTTTTTAATGATTAAAGTTCTTCTAAGGTTATCTTAGCACATATATTTTAGTTGATAGTAAATAATAATTTTATCTGGGTAATAGTAATACTCCCGATCGTTACACTCTTCTGTATTTTAAAACTATTCCATAATGATCATGTGAAACTATGTATTTTAAAAAATGTTATATATATTAAAAACATTTAGCTTGAACTTACTCTAAGTCCTACCATGACTAATTTCTATTGACGCTTCGTTCGCACCCAGAATGCCTGCAGCTAGTCCATTTCTCAGAGAGAAGGACTTTGCAAATTTCTACCCAACTGAAACTTTCCTAAGAGATTCTCTTAGAAAGTGAGGGAGCTGTTGAACTGAGTATTTAATTTTTTAAATTTTAACTGTGACCAATTTTATGGATTATAGTTAAGAAATATGGTTTGATTCTGAAGAACAAAAATAAAGTATCGAGAGATATATACTGTTCATTTTGGCAGTAGATTATTAAATAATTTCTTGGGAAATTAATCACTGGTGCAACCATGAAATAAATAACTTGTGCTGATTATTTGTAAAGGATGTTTAGGGTATATTGCTGATTAGAATTGAGAACTCCAATCATTTACTGGTTTATGTTCTGAAGAACTTAATCATTTACTTATTCTTGGTGAACTTAATTTGCCTTAAACATGGCTGCCATTGTAGCATCAGAGTGGAAAATCTTGCCACCCTCACCCATGGCAGCCTCGTCAGAGAAAAGGGTGATCTTGGGAAACAAGACTCTATGGAAGGCACATAACACTGGGGACCAGCCCATCTATCTAACGTAATGCAATGTATCTTATCCATCAAGCTACTCATCAATTTGCCAGCCTACCTCCCTTTACCCAAACTTAAGATCCTATAAAAAAATGCAATTTATGACATTAGGTTTCTAAAATTTAAAAATGTAACATTTAATGAATTGTTTGTTCTGGTACTTACTCTCATTCACTCTCCCTTTTTCTTTTAATATGTTTATTAAATGCAATATAATTATTTCATAATGGCAAATGATTTTTTGAAGTTTACAGAGAAGAACTAGGCTTTACAATATTGAAATCAGTTTTTTTGTTTCTATTCATATGTGAAAAAAAAACCCACCTAAATAAAGGAAGCCCTTCCTCCTCTTCTTCCTACTCTTTCTTTTTCTTATTCTTGTTTAGCTTTTCTGTAGCATTGATTGCAGTTGAGAGGATTTTAAAAATTCATTCACCGAAGTATGAGTACATGAATGACTCTTGTGAATTATATTTATATAGTCATTTAAATTAAGTGTTCTACATGCTCAGATAAATGGTAACATACCACTCTCATTTTAGTAGGGTTTTTATTAGTTATTGATTTAATTTCATTGGGGAACTGTTTTTTATTGAAAATAGGGAGTGCTCCATATTTGCCAAAGGGATATCCACCATATATATATTTCTATAAAGATCATCAGTGCATTTCACTACTTTTGCTGTAAACTCTTGAGAAGATATGGAAAAAAAGGAGCTTAAACCATGGAGCCTCATCATTCCATCCTGGTAGGATCAAGATACAGAGTGTTTTCATATTTAATTAACCTCTTTCTAATGCTGGATAACCCAGTCTTAAAACTAATTATACACTCTTGAACATGCTTTTGGAGGCTCCATAAAATAATTACACTTCAAACCTGCAGTTTTAGCACCTACTCATAATTACGTCTCCCTCTCGTAAGGCAAAGAAAGGCTCAGATCTGATGCTCCATGAGAAACCTCAGAGCTGATGACAGTGGAGAGGCAGGTGAAATTGTCAGGCCACTTAACTTTCTATTTTTCTGTCGCGCCCCATCCTCATGCTGCTTCTGCCCCCGGACGGACACATTTACGTCCTTAGGAGCCAGCCCTCCACTCTGGGCAAACAGAAGGGAGCCTAGTGGCTTTCCATGCTCATAATGAGTCAGGCACTCTCTACAAATACCAACAAATCAGGATGAAAAATAATGCAAAATAAATACCAGGCCCTTTTGCACAAAACCAAAGGACAACAACAATTTTTAGGGCATAACATTTAGAGGAAATTGGAAGGAATTAAGTCGACCTTGTGGTATCACCCTCTAATTGGTTATTGTACCTTATACTTGTGTTCAGCTACTAAGTATCAATAATTTGAACAAACATTTTAATCCCCTGATCAGAAATTTGATCCTGAGTGATCAACAAAAACCATATTTAGCATGTTTAAATTTTCTTTTGTCCGGGCAGAAATAGATGATACCTCCCTTGCCCTTCTCCTAGGCCACGCAGCACTTACTTCACTTTGGCCTTGTTATTAGTGGTGGTTCACATCTCCGCACCCCCCCCCCCACCCCGCCACACACACACACTAGTATGTGATCAAGGAGAGGGTGTGGGCAGTGCTATTTCTCTCTTTATCCCCATCTGTCCAGCAGGGGAATTGAACACAGTTGTCACACAGCTGATATCCATTTGATTGAACTGAACTGTGAGTGACACCAGGGTTGCACAAATGTGAACAGCTAGAGGAAAGGGTAGGCTAGGTCTGAAATATAAACTGGCTCTATTTCTAATATATTAAGCTCTTGCTACAAGTGTCATAACCTTAGAAAGGTGTTTGGTCGTCCCTTGGTGTCTGTGAGAAGAGGTGCTGCTGGTTTGCTCACCTACCTGCCAGCGTCTTAGGTTAACTACACAGGCCAAAAGAAAACAGCGAAGCCCTGTTTCCCCAGCTACGAGAGGGTGTGTTTGTGTGTGTGTGTGTGCACGCATTTTGGCCTCACCTGGTAAGAAAGAGTGACAACCCCGTTTATATTTAGATATGGGGTATTTCAAAGTTTACTAAGTGCACCTCTACTTGTTACTAGTTTTTTGAGTTTTTAAACAATATGAGAATAATTTCTCTAGTCAGGCCAGTTAAATGACTGGCCCAGGTTCTCCTAACTAGTAAGGGATGGGAGCAAGGCTGGCCCCTGGGTCTATTAGAAAGGGGAAGGATGGAATTTCAGAATCGCCTAGAGATTGTTCAAACTCCGCTGGTACCCTCCCTTAGCAGTGTTCCCTGCCCCTCTTTCCCTTTGTCCCTGTTTCCATGAGGCAGTCTTGTACCCCTGGGACGTCAGGGTGCAGTAAGGACTGAAAACCTCTGACCCAGTTATTGAACTCCTGGGTCAGTGCTTTCTGCTCAGAGAATTTTCTACCAAAGAGCTTACCTATTGTCTCATCCCTTGAACAATAATTCTAAAGAATGTCTCCAGGAAAGATGGGAGGGAGCCCTTGACCAGGTCGCTGGGCTCCAGTCTGCACCTTTGCTTCCCTTTGCTCTGCTCTGTAGCCTTCTTGTCTCTTGGCCACTGCGTTTTGCTTGGCGTCCTTGGGCTAAAGAGGGCACGCTGTGCAAAATGATTACATCTACCTGCCAGTTGGTGAAAGGAAGCCACGCTGTGCATACTTATTTGTGCGCATGGCACTTGACAACAGTTAGGTTTAAAATGTGGCTTGCATCCATCCAGGAATGGAGAAGGAGGCCTTTTCCTCAGTGGGCTACTCACCAACAACGGTGAAGATCTGAGTTTTCAGTCCTGGTCAGTTACAACTTTCTCCATATAAGTCTGGTAATACTTAACTGCATCAAACAGAAATGTGGGATGGAAGTCATACACCCATTTCCTTATTGCCTCAGGAAGAATCTGTGGTCATATCATCCCCGCTACTAGCAAAGGAATACAGTGCCAAGCATCTTGCCAATCTTTCCAGATTTTTCGAGTTCTCTTCTGGTTCTGAGATCTGTGATTCTTAGGGTTGGAGGAGGGAGGTTATGTGTGTGTGTGTGTGTGTGTGTGTGTGTGTGTGTGTTTATTCATATTTGGGTTTTGCCTATGATCTTCTTTACTTATTTAACCTAACCTTACTACTTCCCTAAACTGGAGATGCACTTTCCCACCAGTAGGAATATCTACTTTGTGTCAGGCCCTATGCTTCAGGGGTTATCTACAGTATCTCTAATGTCTAAAATAGCCCCACAGTGTGAGGACTATTGTTTCCAAGACCCAGTGGGGAAAATGAGAAACTACGGTATTCTGTGAGACCACCACAGCAGAACTTGAATTTCAACCCTGGTTGTGTCAGGTGTTGAAGCCCACACTTTATCATATACAATATTAGATGTTAAACTACACGGAAACTTAGTTTTAAACATGGTAACAATTTCTTGTAGTATTTCTTACTCAACCCACGGTCCATTGGGGGGAACTCTCATCATTTTGAGGAAAGAAATTTCTCTATAAAGTCAATTGGCTAACTCATGCAGGAAATGTGAGGGAAAAGTGAACCTATCATTTTAGGAGCAGGTGAAAACAAAAGCCTGCTCCTAAATGGTCGGATTTAACTACTGCCAACAGGTTAAAGAGCATGGGAGGGTCAAGAGAGGGGTGTTTGACACTTTCAAGCTAAATATAATCATATTCTCTTAGTTTATCTGACCAGAAATGCAAAGTTAATAAGTTAGAGTCAGGTGGTGCTGGGAGTCCACCGCCCGTTTTGCAGATGGGGGCTGAGCAGGTGATGCCCCTGGAACTCACGCTGGTGATGTATAGATGTACGACTTGAGTTTCCTTGTCTAGCCCAGTTTTCTTTTGTGGCTGCCGAGATAAGTTTCGGTCACCCACCACATGTAGGGTTTTTGTGCTTTATCTCAAAGTTGAATCCAGTGCCCACCACATTGATATGCAGTTCAGAGCTGAGTCTGTGACAATTTAGACACTCTGAGTGTAGCAATGTATCTGGCAACATTTCTGGGTCAGAATGGTCCTCATAAATAAAATATAACTGTGACACTCACAGACTGAAGCTCCCAGTGCATGATACACCAGGGAGAACAACCCATTAAGTCTTGAGGGACAATGTGGCCTATCCTATCGGCAGCTCGTCAAGCGAGGAGCTTGGGCAGCAGGTTGGAAGCATGCTGGCCAGTTTCGGCAGAGTGGCATTTTTCCTACCTTACAGCTTTTATGCAGAGCACACAGCAGGCAAGTGATTCCCAGCGGGGAAGGATGCAGATTACTTCTTGTGTATTACATCCTTTGGGGTAGCTGAAATATGGGTCCTGGAAGGCTTTTTGGCAAACTCTCCAGTTACCGTGAGAAATGCTTATAAGGAAGAAATGAATGTGGGCTCTTCTTTAGTCTATTGAAAGCTTGAAATGTTTCTGGGCTTTGAGTGTGTGTGTGTCCATTTTATTATTTTTGAACTGAATCACGAATTGGTTTTTGTAAATTCAAAGCTGGAAAAGATTTTCAAGTCTCCACCAGTTAGGGGCGTGGGAACGGAATGGGCAGAGGTGGGGCGGCTACCGGGGAGGGCTCCCATGTGAATGTGGGCAGTCGGAAGGGCTCCAGCACACTCTTCTCACCTGTTGCCCGAAATGACCACAGGATATCCCGGCCCGAAGCAATCAATACTTTCTTCCACAGAGTGCTGCTGTCCCTTCAGCCACCTCCCCCAAGAGTTCCTGAGAAGCCCTTGCCTCCTGAGTTATCCCAGGTTGCCACG
This sequence comes from Micronycteris hirsuta, assembly GCA_004026765.1. Classification (NCBI taxonomy): domain Eukaryota; kingdom Metazoa; phylum Chordata; class Mammalia; order Chiroptera; family Phyllostomidae; genus Micronycteris; species Micronycteris hirsuta. Next base: position 97,889 of record PVJI01002598.1, read on the forward strand.
CTCTGTGCTGCAGAGCCTGCTGAAAAATCACCCAGCTGGAAATGGCTTTCTGACTTAGGACGGGACTAAATAAAGCATAGTGTTTAGAGGTTCCCAATTTCTCCTTCAGAATGTTGAGTTTAGAGCCAAATAAGTCTGGAGTAGGACTATTTATCTCAAATGTCTCTCATTACAGGAAAATTAAATAAGCAAACATAAAGGACTTGCTCTAAGCAAGTGTCAGAATTGAACTTAGGTAGGAAGGGAGTGTCATAGACCTCAGATTGTACCGGGGCCAAGGTTGTCAGTGAAACCTCTGAAGTAAATAAAGGCCATGACCTTGATGAGAAGCCCTCAAAGATGTCAGCAGGAAGTGTGCAGAGGAAACTGGACAGGAGAGACTGGCTGGGATTCTAGGTTAGGCCCGGATGTACCTGTTTGGCCTCAACTTGCACCTTCCTAGCATCCACACTGGTCAAGCACACATTTTGCAGCTTCTGCCTTGTGCGCTCCCTCCTCTCTGCTTTTGTTCATGCTTTGTCCTCTACCTGGAAATGCCTGTTCTTTTTTTTTGAGGCCAGACTCACATGTCACCTATTCTATGAAACTTCCTCTAGGTTCCCGCCCCATGGCGGAAGGAAGGAGGATTCAATTTTTCCTCATTGGCGATTCAAAAATATATTTATAGCTCTATTTTAAGTAGTAAGCATGCTCTATTATTTTTTAATTGGATATCTTGACTGCAACCTCCATCAGAGTGTAAGCCAGTCCTTGTCTGTGTGTCCTCAGCCCTTGGCAAGCACTTCATACCTGTTAGGGACTTGGTGATGTTTGTGAATTTGAGGTCAATTTTTAAAAATTGTTCTCAGCCAAGGAGCAGATGATCTTACTTGTATGGTGTCTATGTGTTTGTGTGTGTTTGTGAGCCAATCAAGCTTCGATCTATGAAGGCAGAGCAGCATTTGTCATTGTGAATAGGTTTATTACTTTTCTTTTGTCCATCTGTGTCTGATCTAAAAGCTTTAGTGGCTAAGGTTTTGAAGCCTTCAATTTCTGGGCCAGAAGAATAGGGAGAATATTTTTGTCTCCCCTTCTGGGGAGGAAAATACTCAAACATGTTTCCTTTATCATTAACATGTTGCCTTTCTTATATATTACCTAGCTCTTCTCATTTTATTGTATATCATACTCTTTAAGTTTCTTTTCTCCTCCCAACCTCCTTTTCCCCTTCCTTCCTTCCTTCCTTCCTTCCTTCCTTCCTTCCTTCCTTCCTTCCTTCCTTCCTTCTTTCCTTTCTTCTCCTCCCTTCTTTCTTGCCTTTTTTTCCTCTTAGTTTTCAGAACTCCATCTTAATTTTCAGAAATCATTTCTTTATTGTCATCCTTCACATCTAATGGCATGTATCTGCTAAAAACCGGATGGAGTCTAATCGAAGTTCATGACATGCACATTACATTAAAAGACTCCTATGGATTTGGAGTCCAATTCTATTGGCAGCATTCTCTGCTTAATTTAGCTCATTTTAGTATTTTTCTTAGCTCCTCAACATGAGCACTCTTAAGAAAACAAAGAAACATAAAAGCATAAGCCACGGGTGTTCTTTAGCCTGGGTGGTGCCGTTGTAGAGTAAGAACAGGGTAGAATAAGAAAGGGTCTTGGCAATCATCTGAACAAATCATCTATAATTCCTGTGAAAAGAGTTTACATAGTTCCAATGTGAGCACTTGCACTAAAAGCCATTAATTATTTTCCAAGTTAGCACATTCCTTTGTTAGCAGCTTTGATTCTTCTTTGCCATCATGTGTATATAGGTGGAATCATATCGACATAAAGAACCCAGATTTATTGTCCTTTTCAATCTATGTGTTCCTAAAACACATAGACTAACTGCAGTACTGCCAGCATTTCTGGGAGTGTTTGGATTGTAGGTGGTGGGTAGTTCCAGAATATTCATAAAACATCCTGTCAGCTTCAGACCCTGTTTTTCAGCATCTCCCCAATTCCTTCTCTCCCATTCTGGCTTCTCCTTGTCAGTTTCTTCTCATCATAAAATCTCCACCAAAGTCCTACCTAGAGGTTGCTGGGCTAACATCACCAGCATCACCTGAGAGCTTATTTGAAATGTGGAATTTGGGTCCCATGGCTCAGTCCCACCGAATTGGATCGGCAGTCTCACAGGGCCCTCAGGTGAGTTGTTTGCACATTTGGGTTTGAGAAGCATCGCTCTGTTTAAACAGTGCTTTATGATGCTGTGGCCCTGCCCAGCCTGCCAGCGCCAATGTCACAACCAAACGAGGTGCTGCTGGATGATTCCCAATTCAGGAGGATCGGTTGAGGCAAGCTTTGTACAGCAATTTGGAGATGACCTCTCCAATCTTATGACTCACTTCGTCTCCTGAGTAGGGCCGGTACAGTCCCTGCCCCTACGCAGCTCTCTCACTTCCTGTGTATAAAAACTGCTCCTCGGCCTTCCTTTCTTCTCCAGTTCCCTTCTCGGAAGAGTAATCCGCACTTCTGCACAGATGCCTTCATGTCCTTCCCAATGACGTTTTCAAACCTCCCTCCAAGCTCCAAATACATCTCTGGCCCTTTCTCCCTCAGCCTGAAATCACAAGGCTTACCTAGAAATCAGCTGATGCCAATAGACCCTTATGGGCTCATCAGTTGCCAGCAATACACCCGATGCACAAACGAGTCTGAATTTCCTTTCAATTTAACTGCACCGCACATGTTCACTCACACTGAACTGACGTGCACTTTTCAAAAACTCCTCTAGTTTCTAAGCATTGCCTTCTGGAGCTGTAAAATATAAGATTGCCGTCTCTCTTCTATATGACTGTCTTTTAGGTATTTGCAGATCATTTTAATGCCACTGTTCTCCAAAACTTCTCATTTCTAGGCTTTTTGTTACATTTAATTTTTGGTTATTTCCGTGAATTTCGCTTAACAGATGACATTTTCTTTTCTTTTTTTTTTTTAAGATTTTATTTATTTATTTTTAGACAGAGGGGAAGGGAGGGAGAAAGAGAGGGAGAGAAACAGCAATGTGTGGTTGCCTCTCACATGGCCCTCACTGGGGACCCAGCCTGCAACCCAGGGATGTGCTCCGACTGGGAATTGAACCGGGACCGCTTGGTTCCCAGCCCGCGCTCAGTCCACTGAGCTACACCAGCCAGGCAACAGATGACATTTTCATAACAAACAAGGGAGGGTATAATAGAGCAGAAGACCCCTACCAGCAGCCAAACTGGACAATGATCCTGTCACTTTGCTGCCTCTCGTGTATTAAGCAGAAGAGCTACTGGTATTCTCCTCTTAAAATATTATTGTCCGTACCACCTTTCCCCCCAGTTTATTTATATTCTAGGTTTGAGTTTCTCAGAGCTCATTCTAGGAGATCTTTAAGAAATAAAATCCGAGAGTCTAAGCTTCAAAGGCTCTGTGTACCCAGGGCTATTCAAGTTATTGAATATCAGAAAGAGTAAACATAGGGATGATAATAATCTCCTGTAAGAATTGTTATGATGGCTGAAGCTTTTATAAGCTGATGAGATACGTATCTAAGTAAACACTATACTATTTTGAATCATGGGCAAAAATTATCTGTGATATTCTTTTGCTTATCAGATTGTAGGTCTTAATGTTTTAGAAGTACCAAAAACAAACAAAAAATAAATCAAATAAAACTATCAGTGCTTTTGAAACTTCTCTGAGCCTGAGACAAGGTGGTACACTTTCTTTTTCTTTTTTCTTTTTTGTCAATGATTCAAATAATCAAATGTAACCTAGGTTTAACCTTGTGGTAAAATTTGCTCCATTGGAAGAGATTATATATCGATAACTATACAATATAGTAGTTATCAATAGAGTACACTTAAGTTATATGTGTTATATTTTAAGATATATTTTTCCTAAATAGAAGTTAATAACTACATACTATAGAACTTTCAAATTTATAACTTATTCTAATCACAAAAATTAAAATCATCTATAATCCTACTAACCCTTAAATAAGCAATCTTTTCATGTACTATTTTCTAATCATATTTAATCAATGGAAAATATGAACATATACATAGGTATGATTATTGATTATATATAATTTTGTATTCTACTTTTACCACCTGTCATATTACCATGTTATGAAATATTCTTTGGTTTTAATTATTACATACTTTTTCAGGGCATGAATGGACCATAAGTTACCTTACCATTCTGTATTATTGGACATTAAGATTATTTCACCTTTTTTTCCCACTAGAATAGTGTCCTTGCATGTAAATTTTAACCATGTCATTATTTCTTCATGATGAATTCTGTGAATTGGGATCAAAGAGTTAAAAATTATGCACATATCATGAATATCTTTTAAATGTACAGGGTGTTTAGTTTGTCAGCTAATTAAAATGGAATTTAATACGTGGCACTTGGGTGAGGTGGGTAATATTTTATTGGAGGATGGGGAGAAATAACATTATATATTTTCAAGGAAAGAAAAGGAAAATGATTTGTTAGTAAATGGTTTTAAGACCTTGCCAGATAACTAATCTGAAGCACTCAAAAATATGATTTTTGTGATGGAAATCTTAGTTCTGTAGTTATAGGAAAGGGAGAATTTCCAAACTTTGGGTTTCCTAATGGAAAACACACATACATATTTAAGTGTACAATTAGTGGTATATTTTTATACAGACTGTAAGTATTAGTAGATTGTATATCACTTTTTAATTCCTTAAAGGAGGTTTGTAATATTTTTATCACGTCATAAAAGCAAAGACAGGGAAGAGCTAGACCCTAAGCCCCACGAGGGCAGAGGTGGCGGCCCTGAGTGGCGCTCTCGACGCGCGGAGGGTGTGCAGTGAGTATCTGAACAGTGCAATCTTCTTGTTATGACTGCTTGCATGTAGAAAGATCTGGTCAACATAATTTTATTCTCAGAAAAATTCCTAAGTGGAGAGCAATAAAATGGAAGAAAAAATTCTCTGTCAATAAATAAGTGGAATCCACAGAAGACCTTTATCGCTCTCATTTTTCAAAGGCAGGTTACCTGAAACCCTGTTGGCACAAGACTCTCTGTTCTCTCCTGGCCTTATTGCAGAATAGAAAATATTCAATAACACTTTTAAAAGTGTTTCCTTTGAAAATTTAATCTAGTAGTACTGAGAAAAAATGCGATTTAATTTAAAATATCTAAATCCAGCCCTGGCTGGTGTAGCTCAGTGGATTGAGCACAGGCCTGCAAACCAAAAGTTGCTGGTTTGATTCCCAGTCAGGGCACATGCCTGGGTTGCAGACCAGCTCCCCAGTAGGGGGTGTGCAAGAGGCAACCGCACATTGATGTTTCTCCACCTGTCTTTCTCCCTTACCCTCTCTCTAAAAATAAATAAATAAAATCTTTAAAAAAAATAAATAAAATATCTAAATCCTCACACCTATAGCAGCATGAGGGAAACATATTTTGCTGGGTCAATATATTTGAGGTAATGAGCAATTTTAAGGAATAGTACAGAAAAAGACAGAAAAATTAATTTAAACTAAACATTTTCTCTCTTGAACTCACTCAAATTCTTTTCTAGCTGCCAGTGAAGGTTTTAGAGGTTAAATGAATGGTTGAGGACTATGGGCTTTTTCCTTCTTGTCACCAGTTAAAAGCATCCCAAATACTAAGGTTCTGTTATCTTCCTTTTAGTCTAGATGTAGAAATAAAATGGCTGGTAAACAAAGGATCTGTACAATAGATGTGATCAAAAAGGAAGGTTTATAGGAAATAATTTTAACCACAGTGAACATAGACCCTTGGGGGAAATCATAAAAAAGTAATTAAAGGAACACGAAAAGCATGGATGAAATTACGATTTAGAAATAAAATGATCTGTGTAGGAATGCATAGAGTAGCACCTAGAACATTCTTTCCCGCCCCCGGTGCTCCTGGGAGCAAGCCCGTATGTGCGTGCAGGAGAGATGGGTGGGACTGTCTTTCCGGGGAAGCAGCGGGGAAAAGAAGGGCGCTAGGGTGCCAGGGAGCTGCGTGCCGCTGTCACTCTGAGCCAATCAGTAATCCATCCATCACTCCAAGGCTGATCATTCTTGCTGCTGATAAATGAATTAATTTACATTCCTTCATTTAATGGCCTTATTACAATTGTAAATTTATAAGTGATGTTTTAGGATCTTATGTATAATTCCTGAGAAAAAAAAGTTGGCATTCTGAAACCTGCAAATGGTGTTAGAATTCTACTCCTCAAAGATTGCGTTTTGCATGTTCCCTATGATATGACTGCCCCTGGGAATGTGTCTTTGAGGTTTGCTTGTCTAATGTGCTGGGGATCGTTCACTCTCTGCTTCCCTTAATTGGAAGGGTAATTGGGAAAATTGCTCCATACCAAGAAACATTTTTGAACATGCCATAATTCTTGAAAAATGTTTGCGAACCTATGGAAAACTGTATGAAATGTCAACGGGCTGCAGAGCATTGGTCGCAGAGTCATTTACTGGACTGTTTACCTGGCACTTGTAGTTGGGCCCCAAACATGCTCATCCATCAGCTCAGCAGAAGTGAGTTGGGTCCTGCATGGTTTTGCTTTCAGTCTTCAGTGTCACTATTTTGTGGCAAATACCTCCTCATCACACTGTTCTAGAAAGATAAAAGAGCAAAGTATCTGTGGCGCACCTGTGAGGAAGTTGTTTACATTGCTTGTTCCACGATAAAAGCCATTAATATAAAAATGCTCAAAAGCAGAATGAGAAAGAGCTTGGGGGCAATCAATAAGGCACAAATTGCACAGTAAAGTCACTAATCTCTTTTCCGAGAAATTTTTCAGCAAGGAAATTGTGCAAAGAAAGTCTTCAAGGAATAATTGACTTCAACAAGCTTTCTACTGGTCAGCAAAACCCTTTTTGCTTTGAAGGAAAAAATAAAACAAAAAAGATCAGCAAAAGAGCGGCAAACAGGAGTAATACATCTTCCCAGCAAGAAAACTGAGCAGGGAGAAGTCACCCTCTTGTGTTATTAGCATTATTTGTCTCACAGTTTATGGTTCCAAAGTATTTGAGTGTTAATTTGTTTTTGTTGGTGGTTGTTGTTAAAAAATCTGGGAACATTCAGCTCTGAATAGTTATGCCAAATTAAATCTCGAAGTAAAATTTGGTCATCATGTAGCCTGTTTCTTGGAGGAGGGCTGTAAAGAAAACTGATTTCTCTTTATTTGCTTCTCATGACAGCATCACAAATTATTAGCTTTAAGTTGTCTCATTGTTTTCTGTTTTGAAATTAATATATGCTCATCTAAGGAGATTTAAGAAATGTATAATAAGCAAAAGAAGAAAATAAATAGCACTCATAATCTTATTTCATAGATATAACTTTTATGTCTTATTTTGTATCGTGTTAAAAATATCTTTGTGTCTTCCACTCAAATGTTTTGTCTTACCATATGGTGAGCATTTTCCCCATGATATTTCTAAGTCTGCAAAGTTTTCTATCATATACATGAGTCATTTAATGTCTTCTTTATTTGTTATTTTGAATTAAGGAGCATTAAGGAGGCAAGCCAAACACAATGATGAAATTCAGATAATGTCCAGTACAGATGCTAACTTAGCAGAATACAGTGTGACTTGAGCTGTCTCTCTCCCAAATGATTTAGAAGGCAGACAAAGGAAACCATATACACACTGCATAGGTTAACAAATGCAGAAGTCTGGTCCAAAACCGTGAGGAAAATTTGAAGAAGACAGATAGGTAGGAGTACCCAAGGGAAAGGTCATGGAAGGCAAACCAGAACATACTTCATCTGGCCACTTGAAGCTTATTCTAAAAAATGTAGTAGTCTACTTCTCTGGATGACTTGCTTTCAATGGCAAAGAACCGGCTTTGCTTACAACTGCCCCTGGCTGTGATAAAGGGCATGCATGGAGCTATGTACCCAAACGTGATTATAACCCCAGAGACCCCGCATGACCCTTTTTAGTGGGGACTAAGCCTAAGAAGGGCTCTTCCTAGAACATCTGCCTCATCTCTCACAACTTCCTGAAGTGTGGAGAGAATTCCTGGGGCACTGAGTCTCTAGGGGGAGTGGGAAATAAGTAATCCTCCACAGTTATTCAAACACGGGGCTATTTATTTTCCTTCAAACACAACAATTAAGTTTTTATGAATGAATGGTGTTCTTTGGGGCAAAATTGAGGAACTTTGCTCTGATTGGAAGTGGTTACTCTCTTGCAAGTACTCATCTAGCTCTTATATCTGTTGCACCCTCAGTACCTGTACCTTTTATGTTATAAACATGGAAAAATTGGGCGCCAAGCATTGGCTTGTTTTTAAGTTTTCTGGATGATTCTCTTATGTAGCTCTGTTGAGAACCATTACCTGACGGCATAATTTTCTTTATGTATTTGAGGGAATGCACTTAGTATAGCTTCAGATTCCCTTATGCAGTGACCTTGTAGGTAGTAGGTTCTCAAAAAATATTTTGTTGAATGAATGAATACAACCTTAACGTAATACTGTAAAAAGTATTGATCTAATATCAAAGATATGAAAAAATACCTGCTTACTGCCTCCTTTTCTTGGGTATGTGCATTTTAAAAGCTAGAAATAATTTTGAAAAGTAGCCATAAATGCCTCCTAAGTATGCTCTGATCTTTTAAAGGCCTATAGAGTTTAATTTTTTCCAGAAGCAAAGTGGAAAGCAGAATCTTTCTAAAATGTTGAACCACAACCTGGGAGGCAACCTTCCTTCCCTTCTTCCTTCCTGCCCGCCTGCCTGCCTGCCTGCCTGCCTTCCTTCCTCCTTCCTTTTTTCCATCCTTCCTTATTCACTTCCTTCTATAACTGATTATTAAGTGCTTACTATATAATGGACGCTGCTCCAGGCTTTGAGAATATGCTAGTGAATAAAATTCTGATCGTTACGGAAGTTACAGTCTAGTTGGGAAAAACAACATGTATGTAAGATGACAATAAGGGCTAAAGAGGAAAATAAAGTTGGGAAGGGTATAGGGAATTGGATGAAGCCACAATCCTTAGATGGTGGGCTAGCCAAGGCCTCACTGGGAAGGTGGTACTTGAGTAAATAGTGGAAGGAGGTGAAGGAGTGTCTAGGGAATAAGTTATCCAGGACAAGGGAACATGAAGAGCAGAGGCCCTGACTACACACCTGGTGTCACCCAGAGACAGCCAGGTAATTAAGAATAAAGAAAAAGTGGAAGGAGAAACGGGCAGGCCAGCTCTAGCAGGGCCTTCTTTTAGGTGAGGTGTGGACATAGGCTTTCATTTTTAAAGAGACAGAATATCACTGAGTGTCTTAAACAAGGAGTGACCTGACCTGACATTTTGACAAACTCACTCTGGTTGCCATGTTGAATGGACTGAAGCGGGTAATGGGTGGAAGCAAAGAGAACAGTTAAGAAGCAATTGTAACAATCCAGGTGAGATGGTGATGGGGTGGACCAAAGTGTTAGCAATGGAGATAAAGAGTGGTCGGGTTTATGTGAATCTCTTTTTTGACCTATAGGCCAATGTATGAAGACTGGAGAAAACAGACAGTTTCCTCCCTGGATATAGGTTGTAGCAACTTTAATCTTCAGATTTTTTTGGAGCTCTGTGTAAACTTTTAATAATTTTCACTTTACAATGGCAAATTATGCAAAATAAAGGAAGAAAAATGTGATGCACTTTCAAAAAATCCTCAGCTTACTTTTCTTGAGTGCTTTTCTTGTGGAGAAGCTGAAGTTGGGGGGTGGGCTTCTGTACCCAGGAGAGACTGGGAATAGATGATCATGCACACTTCTTGTAATTCTGAGATTCTATGATTCTGTGATCCTTAGTAATGCTGAACATTAATAGCGACACAAATGGTCACAATAAGTTGGAAACAAATACTAATGATCATGAGTGATAGTCAGAATATTTTACCACTGGCCCGGCACAGACGCTGACCAAGGCAGAACAGCTGCCAGCTGAAAGCAACAGGTGCCGCCATGCACCTGACCAAGCATCCATTCTGCTCCTGCGCAGGAATGAATCAGCACGTACCTCAGCAGACGTGGTTTGACAAAGGTCTGCATCAGTTAAGTCAATTCAATTGAGCAAGTGTAGTAAACATGGATTTTGTGCCTGCCACTCTGAGAGGAATATACAAGAATGATAAGTTACGGTTGTGACTTCTGAGTGCTTTTAACCACTTTAGAAGACTTCACTTTGCACGCAGAACAAATTGAGAATCACGCAACCTAGGCTGCCATACAAGGACCTTATAGATTCTTGGCCTCCTGACACCTTAGTAAATGTGTTCTTGCTGAGGCTTCAGAGTAGTAGGATGAAAGAAGAAACCAACCTGACTTACAAGATTTTAGAAAATGTTGTTGACCTTGATGCCTGGTGGAATCATGAGGACAGAAATGCAATGTCTCATTCCAACGTTGTTCATCACACTAACTTCAGCAGTGAGGCTGAGATTTATCCTCCACGACCTCATCCCCTCCTAGTTTAGGTACTTCCCAGCTCAGCGCTGCAAGAACCAGCAGTCATAAGCCAAATGTGTATATATATATATATATATATATATATATATATATATATATATATATATTTGGAGAGTGGGAAGGAGCAGTCTTACAAATGCAGCCTTTTCACCTGCTTCACCCCCCACCCCCCAATTTATGGTTCTCTTTAAGAATGTCTTTGCTGTATGGGATCTCATTAAGTATATTCAAGACCTGGATCAGATTCATCCATTCAGCACTTAAAGCAAACATCTTCATCAAGGTTATGACTATTGTCTGGAATCAACACACCAGGCCTATATAACAAATAGAGAGAATTTACAGAATTTTAGTTTACTTGACCTACTTAGACCTCAATCATTAAAAGGGGCCTACAGGGAGAACAATGCTAAAGGCTCTGTCCAGAAGAAACACAGAGTTGCCGAAGTAAACTCACTACAGATCCTGCCCCTTACGCTCGATGCCCATTATAACTCTGTCAAATGCCTTTTTTAGTACCTTCCTCCCAGAGCCTGCCTTGCGAAGCCAGTTAAGAGCCGGAATATGTGGCACTGACCATGCCGTAATGGACTACTTCTGTGTTAAATCTTTCAGAACTGGTAAATTTAGACAACCTAAAGAGCACATTACGCCTGTGCTGCTTATCAAATTGGCCTAAGAGTTACTGACTTAAAACTGAGACCTGGATTTTCCCAGAGGTCTGAATTATTCAATCGTCAGCAATTCTGAGGTTCACAGTGAAGTAGAAATAATGGAGTTACCTTGTTCTATGTGTAAAAGCATCTTCCCAGAAGGTTAGAAGGAATGTGCAACCTTTTCTACTGTTGGGTAGTCTGGGCGCTGCCCAGCAGGAATGGTTTATCTGAGCAGAAACGTGAGAAGATTCTGTCATAGGGTAGGTTCTGTGCAAATCCAAAAGGCAGGCTCTGCCTCTCGCTGATTGCTCCTTGTAAGGGGAAAATCATCAAATTTGCTAATACTCCTTTCCTTCTGGTAAATATTCTTCCACATGGCTAAGGACCTATGGAGTCATAATCTGAATCCTGCATCTACCACCGACTAGCTGTGTGACTTGGGCAAATGACGTACTGCTCGGCGTCACGGTCTCCTCATCTGTAAGACAGCGATGACACTGGCCCCTCCCCAGCCAGCCTGTCACTACAAGGCTGACCTCAGTCTCTTTGGGATGGTGACTGGCTCGGAGTATGTGCTAAGGGAATGCTAGCTACTCTTATTTGCTGGCGTTAAAATGGAGACAGCTGACAAAGTTTCTACTAACAGAGGGTTTGTGTCTTTTTGTTTAATTGTTGAAGTTATATTGAAATAGATGGAGAGCTTAAATAAAATTGATGAAGCACGCATTGGAGTAACGAGGGTAATGATCAACTTATTTTGAACACGGTGGATTGAAAATGAAGAAAATCCCGTGCTCCAAGCAGAAATCTGCACATTTGGGGAGCATGCTGTGTGTCAGGCGAAGGTTATAGCAATCATCACACTTCGCCTCCCCTCGCCCAGGACTCACTATCTGTGTTTTATCACGAAATGTGGGGCTAGTGAGCGGCAGGGTGAAAACTCAAGTCTGCCACCTCTGAAACTCTTCCTTTCCACTAACTCCAAATACGCTTTGTTTCTCATTCCTTCCCCTTCTTGCTCCAAGCCTCAATTTCTTTTCTGTGATGTTGAGGTACCCTCTCCCTGTGCTCCCTCTCAGCAGAATTGCTCCTCTGGCATGGCCCCTAAAGACCCTAACAGGGTCTCCCCTGATAGAATAAGTGGATTTTACAGGAATCGCTATGTGACAGCTTAGTATGGGTTTCCCCCTCAACTTTAGACATATAGCAGGCTTCCTATGACCAATAGTCAGTGGCTAACTAACGACTCACTTTGTGGTTCCACAATGAAAACATTTCAAAATTTACTGAGAATCAATGAGAAGATGAAAGGTAAAGTTAAGGTCAAGTGTGCGTGCATGTCTGTGTGTGTGTGCATGTCTGTGTGTGTTGTCCTTGAAGCTGTGTCTTTGCAGTCTTATGTGCCAGTAATAAACATTTGTATTCATGTGGTTTGCTTGGCCTGCTACTGTGACTGCTGTAGGATATAGCATGCTGTTTGGGGAGGAAGATTTACACCGTTAAGTCAGAGGAAAGACCCTCTGACAAGGGTGTCTTTATGGATGGTGATAAATTTGCTGGGAGGGAAGTTCCTGGTTGGAAGTTCTTTGTCAGCTCAGACCTGGGAGTAGCACAGACCTGGGTTCAAATCTTTTCTCTTGTTTTTAATAACTTTGGTTTGACCTTGGATATTTTCTATAACTCCTTAAGCCTCTTTTCTTCCTGTGTAAAAAGATAATAACTCTATTTTTGGTACAGGGCTTCCTTGATGATCAATAGGTAATGAGAGTCAAATACATGGTACAACTGATTAGCTAGTGCCAACTGAATGGTGGTTATTATTACTGTGCACTGATTTTAGTTTAAAAAGCCAGATATTTTTAAGCAGCAATGTTTTGCCTGGGTCATATCCAGAGTGGTATCCTGGATCGTCTCCTCAGAAAGGACCTACTGTAATTTTGCCCTTTAGATAATGAGTTTAGATAACACCCTATGGTAGCAATGCGTGCACCCCTCAGAATAGACACCTCTCATCAGCATAATTCAACTCTCTGTCACCCCCCTGAGAATATGTACAACCTCAACATGTCCACAGACACGACATGAGCTGAACATCTGAGAGAAGAGGTGAGGGATGGGTTTGTATGGTTGGCTCCCTGCCATCATTCAAGTTTTACACAAACTCCACCTCTTCAGAGGGAACTTCCCTGACCACAGTGTCTCAAACACCCCTCACCCTACCCACCTCTGCCAGCATCTTCCCCTTGACTCTCCTTCCTTCCTTCCTTCCTTCCTTCCTTCCTTCCTTCCTTCCCTCCCTCCCTCCCCCCTTCCTTCCCTCCCTCCCTCCTTCCCTCCCTCCTTCCTTCCTTCCTTTCTCCCTCCCTCCCTCTCTCTCACATAGATTTTATTTTTAGAGAAGTTTTAAGTTCACAGCAAAATTGGTCAGAAAGTACAAAGTTCCCCTGTACCTCCTTTCCCCACTCATGCATGACCTCCCCCAACATCCATATTTCATACCAGAACACTGCATTTTTTACAATCTAAAAACCTACCTTGATGACTGTAATTGAAGAACAATAAAGTCATTTAAAAAAAAACTACCTTAACACATTATAATCACCCAAAATCTGTAGTTTACATTAAGGTTCATTCTTGATGTTATACATTCTGTGGGTTTGACAAATGTATAATGATGTGTATCCACCATTATAGTATTATACAAAATACAGTTTTATTGCCATAAAAATCCTCTCTACTCCACCTATTTGCTCCTTCTCTCCCAATCCCTGACCACCCTGATATTTTTACTGTCTTCATAGTTGTGATTTTTCCAGAATACCATATAGTGGGAGGCTTCTTTTAAAAAAGTCACAATATTTATTTATTGATTGATTGTTTTTTCCTCTGGAATGTCAGCTGCATGGGGACAGGGTCATTAAGTGACTTCTTAAATGAGGGACCCTCAGTCCTAGACTATGCCTGGCTAAGAAGAACCCTCAATAGATAGGTATTCGTTTAGTAAATGAGTGTAATTGTCCCCCATCAAAATTACTCTCATCTTCCTGCTTAAATTAGAAACTAGTGATTGGAGATGCTTACATAAATAGCAGTGATAACATTGGTTGTCATCTCTATTATCTCCCAGATGCCAGGCACTGTGGTATGTATTTTAAGTATGTCATTTAATTTAATCCTCATAACTACCTCCTGAGGTGGGAAATATTTAACAGATAGGTAGTGTGTACGTATTCTAGCCATTTTACAGGTGATAAAATGACATCAGAAAAGTTAGCTTACTCAAGGTCACAGAGTTAATACCCGACAAAGTGAAGGCCCACACCTGCGTCCGTGGGATTCCAAAGCTGGCATTCTTACATAGTGTGTTGCAATTTGGAGCGGGAGAAAACCTGGCTAGTCCATTGCTCTCCTTGGGTTTGGAACATGGTTGGCTGATCTAAGTGCCATGATCTTCACTCTGGTCCACTTTAAGTGGAGAAAACCCCTGCTACTTGCTGTGCCATTGCTCTCAGGCATGACCTGGATAGCCTTAGCAGTGTGGAGTCTCAGGTTCTGCTCCAGACGTGCTGATAGGGAATTAGCGTTTTAACAAATCCCCAGGACATTTATGTGGGTGAGATATGTATATCTGAGTAGCACTACTCTTCAAGGGTATCAAGACCAAAAACTCCAAAGCCCCAACTAATAGATTTTCCAGGGTATCAGCTTTCAGAGAAGGTTGTACTTTAGAGGAGGTAATAGTCACCCATATCAAGTGCTTATCCCACCCCTCAGCAGAAATATATTTTTGGAATTATTATTAATGACACAAGGAATGAAATATCAGCCAGGTAGAAGAGCTAAATGTAGCTGAATACAACCAGGCCAACCTCCAGGTATAATACATTCTCTTCCAATAACGCACAGGAAAGGCAGCTGTTTTCTCTTGCCATGACTCAGTGGTGGTGGTGGGACCTGAGGGTCAGTATCAGGCTTTTCTAAATGCAGTGGGTTAGGTTTCTGTAATGCAGTGTAGACTGTAGCATAACACCTCTGCAATGACATGGATGGGAACATGGCACAGGATTGCTGTTTTACTGCAAATCACAGAAATCCTGCTGCATTTCCATCAGGGACGTTGTGGGTGGTCAGCTTTAGCACAACTGGAGGCTGCTATGTTCTTACAATAGGGAACAAAGTGTTAGGTGTTTTCTAACATCAATCAAACTCAACCTTCACCACACACTTGATTGTTTATGAGCATATACACCAGGGAAAATGCATTCAGGTACTCCAGATATGCCATCTATTCCAGCATCCTTTACATCAAAATGCCAGGTTGCCGTCCACTGAGGCTCCCCGTTTCCTTGTAAGTTGTGTTTGAGTCTGAGGATGTATTCAGCGCTTTGATCAGTGGCTTTGTTTTCTGCTTTGTCATACGCATAACTGGCAACTCCAGCCACGGCGCTGTTTGCAGAGGAAATCTTCCTGTGTCTGGAATGCAGAGCGGGCCGGTTTCTCAGATTTCTCTTCTCTTTCTCCCTGGCCAGCACCGCCCTTTCCATTTGTTCCCGGTTCTATGCAGACTATAATTATGTATATTTCCTTTCATGCCACTTATAATTGTATAACGTTTCTGCATGAGGATGAATGCATTTCATCCAATTTTCTTTCCCTTTCTCTTTTGTAATTCAAGCTGTTGCCTTATTCTTTCTCATTGATTTCCGCACCACAATACAATCAAATGAAAATATATTATGTTGCACCTGACTTATCCATTTAAATCACCTGCCATATGCTAATAGGTGCCGACAATTTCTTATTGTAGCAGTCAATGGTGAATTGTATCAGTACTGCAATAATATGCCCATATTTGCTTTTTCTGGAATATGCTGTGGTCTGATGCTTGAACAATTCAACAAAATTGTGAGGATTCAGTGGGAATGAGCAATAGATATTCACCCAACATCTTTCCTGATGTTTGAATCCTAGTGGTCCCATTGGATTATTCTGCTCCTCAAGGAATGAGAGTGAAGGTAGGAGCCAGCCCTTATTGGCCACTTTCAGTGTTCTAGGCCCTGGACTAGGTACTCTATATGTTTATCCTTTTTTACATATATTTTCTGCTTAATCCTTACAAGAAATTTAGGTTTTCATATGTACATATCATTTATTTTATAAGTAATGAAATTAAAATTCAAAGAGAGAAGATGATTTCTCAGGGTTTTGCAGCTGCTTAGTGATAGAGTGGAGATTTGTCAGACCCCAGCATCCATCCCGTTTACACATATTGTTTTCTCTCTTTACAAAATTTTATCTTATTTTGTTTAGAAGATTTTATTTATTTATTTTTAGAGTGAGGGGAAGGGAGGGAGAGCGGAGAGAAACATCAATGTGTGGTTGCCTCTCTAGCACCCCCTACAGGGGACCTAGTCTGCAACCCAGGCATGTGCCCTGACTGGGAATCAAACCGGCGACCTTTAGGTTTGCAGGCTGGTACTCAGTCCACTGAGCCATACCGGCCAGGACTCTCTTTGCAAAATTTTAAATTCCAGAAAGGTTAGCGCAATTCTTTGCTATGTGAAGCTGTTCGATTGGGTGCATAGAGTCTATTTTTTTATCTTATTCTAAGTGGGCACTGCCAAACTGTTGTGGGAAATAATTTTTAAAGAAAAATAGATGTTTTCCACTCTTTGTGACCAAAATATCTTTATTGTGAGCCCAAATGCATTTAAAGAATTTTTTTAGTTTTCCATAGGCCCTCGTGATACTATCAGTCTGGTCATCACTGTGTGTCAGTAAAGAATTCTGCCGAGCAACGCAGAAGATACAGTTTTGGCCCTGGTGTTGTCGTGCGTGCGTTTCTGTGTTTCCTAGGGAAAGCCAGATGGCCCCTGTGAGACTCAGCTTATTCTTTTGTGACACCATGAGATACACATGGCCTGTTTACCTCATGCGAGTGTTGTGAGTGTTGAATGAGATAATGCTGTGAAAGGCTGTGGAAACCATCAGAATGGATAGAAATGTAACGGTGAAGGTCCGTAGGTATCTGCCAAGCCCAGGCTACGCGCTGACGCTGGGCACTGCACTGGGAAGGCTACGAGGACATTCTTGCCCTCACTGAGCTAAAAATGAAGATAAGCAGAAAAGGGAGCCATTGCGCTGGGCCTTGACTTCATAATACATTGACAATTCTTGCTATTGTTTTTCTTCAGCATCATCAACAGCTGATTCTCAAGTGAAGGAAACATCTTGCAAAAAAGCTCTCCATTATCTGATATTTTATAACTTACATTTTAAGAGTTTTTAAAATGAAATTTACTTTACTGTGCCTTGCTTTCAACTTGCCAGATTGTTATAGTGGAAAATGTTTCCTCACCCACGAAGACCATGCTCAAGGCCCATCACTTACTATTGCAATGATTTTCCAGGTGCGGTTCCTGCACCAGCAGCTTCAGAATCACCTGAGAACTTGTGGGAAATGAAAACCACATAGTTTCACTTATCCGAGGAATCTAATGAACGGAATAAACTAACAAACAGAATAGGAACAGATACAGATACAGAGAACAGAGTAACAGCTGTCAGAGGGCATGGTACTGGGGGGCTGGGTGACGAAGGTGAAGGGACTAAGCAAAAAAAAAATAAACCCTCATAGACACAGACAACAGTATGGTGCTTACCTGTAGGAAACTGGCAGTAGGAAACTGGGAGGCAGAAGAGGATAAACAGGAGATAAATGGTGGTGGAAGGAGACTTAACTTGGGGTGGTGAACACACAATACAGCATATAGATGATGTGTTACAGAATTGTGTACCTGAAACCTACGTATATAATTTTATTAACCAATGTCACTCCAATAAATTCAGTTTTTAAAAATCTTAAAAAATATATAAAAAGGAAATTCTTGAGCCTCACCCCAGGCCTACTGAGTTGGAGACCCTTGAGGTGAGACTCAGCACTCTGCATTCTAACGAGTCCTCCTGGAGAGTCCAATGGGAGTTGCAGCAGAAGAACCACTGCTCCAGTAAAACCTCCAGGTAGAAGTCAGCAGTTATGAACAAACAGCCTAACAGGCCAGGAAGGATGCATGAATGAGGGAGGGGGCTGGGAATAAGATTATAGGCAGTGGGAGGAGGGGACTATCGAATGGCGAGCTCCCCTGCTTAATGGTGGCCGCCACTGATGATTTCAGCCATAGGATGCACTTAAGAATGTGAAGCAGGTCCAAATATAACTTCCCAAAGGACAATAACATGACTGTCTTACAAACACACAGTGAAGACCTGTCAAAAATAAATTTCAATAACTCGTTAATAAGAAATTAGCAAGATGATAAATCTTGTTCAAAGGAAAAAATAAGACACTGCCATATTTATGCGGTCAATAGGAGAAAGAATACTGAAAAAAGATTGAGAAAGTTATAAAACTGGTTGACACTCTACAGAGCCATAAAACTGTTACCTGTGGGATGATTCTTCCTAGTGGACAAAAGTAATTTGCAACCAATCTTCTACAAGTTAACATCTAACTTTAAAGAGTCTTGACTGTAAACAGTAGCAAATAGTAAAGCAAACGCTATCACATCCCCGGAGTCTGGGGCTGAGACGACTGTGTGGATTAGGACAGTTTATTACGCAACATTCCGCTATGACTGAAAAAACATGTAGGAATCTTTTGAAGTTACCTCCAATGTTTAGATACTTTTTGCTTTTACAAGAATGGGAGACTTTCCGTTTATAAAAGAAGACTAAGAGTCAGGACTTACATGTGAAAGTTTTCCATGGACAAATACAGACTAGATAAAACACACCTGAGGAGAGGTAACTGTGGACTGCCACCTTGCAACCCAGGTATAAACCATTATTGAATTTGCAAACTCCAAAAATATTCTATTCATCCATTGGTGCCACTCATTCTATTCATTTTCTCTATTGTGTCCAGTTAAGCACTCTGTTTTATTATTAAAGCCTGTTATCCAACGGTTGAAAGCAGAGCTCACAGGGCAGCTTTTTGTTCAAATGTCCTTAGCAGGCATTTCAGACCTCAGCTCCCCCTGTGTTCTTCAAAATTCAGCAGCTTTGCTTTCTTGCAGTTTGCTTTCTATTTTATAACTTCAACCTAAGACACAAGCTGCTTACCCTATTAATATTTAAGGAGTTCAAGGCAAGACTGAGAATGAAAGAAGTATCTAGGCACAGTAAGGCCAGGATGATTTAAATCCTTTCTACAACATTCTTTGGTAGAGGGATGAGATTTGAGGATTTTCATAAAAAAGGAGATTTTTCTTCCTGCTTTTCCCCTTGTTGTTCCGGAGTCTTCTGCCCATGGAGCCCGTATCCTTCAAGCCTCAGAGGGAGGACAGATATAATCCAGAGCAAAGAAATCAATGCTCAGCTTCGAGTTACAAAATAGAATTTTAAAAGTGCCCAACAAGGGGAAACGGTCTTGAAACCTAATGCAATCTTCCTGTGAGATTTGTTTTTTTATTTTCAAAACACTGACTTTGCATAAAAAGAATCAGAGTTTGACTCCTAGTTTAGAATTCATTCATTCCTCTATCTACTCACTCATCCTAAAATTAGTTATTGAGCCTCTAAAATGCACTAGGCTCTGGGTATACAGTAGTGAACAAACAAAGTGTTCTCATGGAGTTTACATTCTGATAAGTGGAGTCGGACAATAGGTACATCAGAAATGAACAAATGATAAGTCGAGTGAGAATAAATGCCATGGGGAGGAAAAGGCAGAGAGAAAGACACAAGAAGCATCCCAGAGAGGGTACAGTTGCTGTTTTATATATGGTTATGAGGTGAGGGAGGCCTCTCTATATGCGGTCTGAGCAGAGGGAATAGCACGTGCAGTTCTTCGCGTCAGGAGGTGGCTGGAGCAGAGTGTCAGACAGGAGGGAAGGGCAAATCACATAGGGTTGGACAGGTCAATGTCAGAGCTTTGGACTTGACTCTGTGGAGAGGAAACAAACCAGTGGAGGGTTTTGTTGAGCAGATGATTGATGATGTAAGTTATGTAACTTGCATTGTCAAAGGCATCACTGTAGCTGCTGCTCTGAACATAGACTCTGGAGAACCAGGGGAGGAAACAGAGGGGCCAATGAAGAGTTGGTTGCAGTAATACAAGTGAGGAATGATGGTGGCTCAGGCCGTCATAGGGGGGATGGAGAGGAGAGGAATTATCAGCTTCTAGATGTATTTTAAATAATCAGTCAGAACCATAAAACACCAGAAGGGACAAGATTGTGACTGGAGGGCTGGAAGAAGCAACTGGAAGAGCTGTGAGTTGAGCTGACATGCACTGAGTCTCCAAAAATTGCCCAGCCCAATTTTTCCTTGGCCTCAGGCCAAGCTCTGGAGGTAAAGGGAAGAGAGGACCCCTGGATAAGTTGGAGAGAATTCTGGAGCAGACAGTGTGTGTCCTCCCCATGGAGAAGGGCTGAGTCTGGCTTGCTGCTAGGATGGCACAGTGGCATCAGCTGGGGGAGGAGCCTGAGAAGATAGGCAAGAAGACCACCCTTCAGACTTTTATGTACACTGCATGGTGAGCAAACAAAAATTTCCCATAACCCTGAGAAGGAACTAATGGCAAGAGAAAAGAAAGCCAGCAGACTCGAAGGATCTGTTGCCAGGACCGGGGTCCATGGCTGGGTTGGAGATGCTGGTAGCAGCAGAGGAAGAAGATTGGATTCTAACACCCAAGACCAGGGAGCTCCAAAGATGCCCCAGAGGATGCCAGCAGAGACGGGGGCAGTTCACAAGGACAGATTTTCCTCTCGCAAAGGAGAGAACAGAGCTTTGTATATAGTATGCAGTCTCCAAAGACACTACGATATGGCAAAAAAGTGCTAATAGCTTCATATTTGATTTGTGGTGGCAACAGTCTAGCCCCAGCTTCCTGTCTATGCTCACTTACATATCCTTCCTCCTCCCAGGTCTTAAAATCTCCATTTGTGAAATGAAGGGCTTGTACAGAAAATCTTTATACTTTCTTTTTGTTTTCTTTAACTCCAAAATTAGTGGACTTTCTGAAACTAAACATTTGCAGCTAGCTGTCCCCATTCCTATCCCTTGGCTCAGCACCTGGCACAGTGCCTTCCTCATACTGGGCTCCACATGACTTTTGACCTCATGAGTGAATGATGAATGAGGAGGTGACTGCACGCTGAGCCCACTGCAGGGCCTGCTTGAGGTAAAGGCTGATGGACACTGGCCTGAAGCCCGCTGGGGGGTGGAAATAGGGTAGATAAGGTTGGGAGCTGTGGCCACCTTATTTCATAATTGTTCTCCTCAATACCACCGCCTCACTGCTTCTGGTTTAGTCCCTTAGAAAATACAAGAAGCACATTTGAAGTCGACTCATCCTTTCTTTTTCCCTCACTCTTAGCTATTTTAAGGCATTGAAACTGGGAGCTGGCAGTGTCCTGAAGGTAGAGACCCTCTGCTAGTGGCTTAGTCTCTCTCTCTCTTTTCTTTTTTATGCTGTGTGTGACAGGGTTCTGACCAGTCATCCACAGGGCTGGCTAGAAACTTCCAGCGACCAGGTTCATTCTCGTTGGGGGCAGATAGTGCCCTTCTCAGAGCGAAGCTGCTGCGTTGGTTGGATGTGCCTGTGAAGGTGCCCATTCTGCTTGGTCTGTCTAGGTGCCTCTCTCCTCACTGACTTCATCTCCGCAGCTTCTGTGTGACACTCAGGCTCACGCCAAGCATTTCCTACTACTAGGTTGGAAGGGGTAGGAATAGAAATGGGGAGAGGAGATCCCATAGGATCTAGGAGAGGTAGAGATGGGCTGATAAGGAGGGGAGGGAGTTGGAGGTGCAGAGAACTGTCACAAGCAAGTGTGTGAACGTGGATGGGGGAGAGCAGGGCTGCACGGGGAACGACACCTAGCAAGTCATCGATTTCTCTGGAGTCCTGGTCCTTATCAAGCCAGAACCATAAATTGATGGTGCCATTTTTAGGAAGGTTTAAAATCTGAGGCCAAGAAGTCTGCATTTCACAAAGTCCATAATTCAAGAAATCAAGAAAATGTGGCAAGGGGCGTGTGATGATGCCAGGTGTGTGGTGCAGAAAGTAGTGGGACATGAGTAATTGTGACTCAAACCTCCATCTTTGGCCTTCACGCAAAGGAAGTTATTTACTTTAAAGATGGATGTGTAAATAATTTTTGACAAATTTCAAGCAGCACTTGATGTCTGTGAGCTTTTTGCTTTGGAATGAATACATGTCTACATTACCCAATTTCTTTGCACTGCCAGGAAAAAATGTTTTGCTGCAGAGAAGAAAAACCTTCTAATTTTTAGAAACCCTTGAATTCTCTGCAGTTTTATGACATATTAACATAAATTTTGGTAAAGAATAAATGAATTAGAATTAAAAGGATTTAATTTCCTAAAAACGATACGTTTTCTCAGTGAATGAACTCATCTCTAAGGTACCAACAATGTACAAGGCAATTTAGGCTTTAACATTTTTTCAGATTTTTCTCTATATCCTCTCTATAGAAACTCTGTATATATTCTAATTCTATACAGATCCCTGGTTCTGTACATATCCTGGTTCTGGATTAAACCACTAGGTTTTCTAAACCTGAACACCTGCTCCATAATTTTTGATGAATTGAATGTCTGCAGCTTAAGTTTTAGATTGAGCACAGTGGTATGGTGGAAAGAGCAACCTCGGAGATGGAAGAATCCCTTCTCCATCTGGAGAATGCTCAGAATCCCCATTCTACCACTTCATAGACTAGTGGCCTCAGGCAATTCTTAAAAACTCTCCCACGATCATTTTTTTCTCATCTGTATAGTAATGCAAACATTGCCAACCTCCAGCTAGCACAGAAGAGAAATTCGAGTTTCTCTCTGCAGCTTGCACGTGGTAGGTGCTGAACAATGACTCCTTCTAGTCTCTTTCCTCCTTTCCTCACCCATCCCCTTCCCCACAGAATGCAGTATTTGCTTGCTCAGTCCTTTGCTTAAAAACTCCCGTTGCCACTCAAATTACCACCCACTGTGGTTTCTGTCCTCTAGGTGTTAGTCATTGGTCCATTAAAGTGAGAGGAATAAAAGTGACTGCTCTCACTGTCAATCGGTGAGTTCAGGGACTTCCTGGCTCAGCCTTTCCTCAGCTGGCCATTCCCTCCCCCAACCCCTGAATCCCATTTCATTCCAGGGCAACGTCCATTGCAGGTGCTCTGTATCAGACACACCTGGCCTGCTGATAAGACTTACGCTTAGACATGGGCTAATAGAATTTGCTGAGATCTACATATGGAGCAGTGTTTTTCTTCTTGTTAGCTGACTTTGTTTCATTTCAAAACGTTATGATTTGCAAGTCTCTGATAATTTTATATCTTCTTAACAATTTAATACAATCTGCTTGTATAAGTGATTTATTACCCACTCCTCTAGCAATTACATTAGTTATTTTGTTTTTGTAGATTTCTTTTTTTAAGGTTATTTTTTTATATTGTTGTTTATGTACAGTTGTCTCCTCCACTATTCTCCTCCAACTCCTACCTCCCGTCCCTCAATCCTTCCTCCCTTTGGCTCTTTGTCCATGGGTCCTTTGTACATTTTCCTTAATGAAATTTTCCCTTCTTTCTCCCGTTATCCTCTTCGCCCCTCCCCTCTGGTTACTGTCAGTTTGCTCTTTATTTCATTGTCTCTGGTTATATTTTGCTTGCTTGTTTGTTTTGTTGATTAGGTTCCACTTATAGGTGAGATCATATGGTATTTGTCTTTCACTGCCTGGCTAATTTCACTTAGCATAATGCTCTCCAGTTCCATACATGCTGTTGCAAAGGGTATAAGCTCCTTCTTTCTTTCTGCTGTGTAGAATTCCATTGTGTAAACTGTACCACAGCTTTTGATCCACTCATTTACTGATGGGCACTTAGGTTGCTTCCAGCACTTGGCTATTGTAAATTGTGCTGCTATGGACATTGGGGTGCATAGGTTCTTTTGAATTGGTGTTTCAGGGCTCTTAGGGTATAATCCCAGAAGTGGAATTGCCAGGGCAAAAGGCAGTTCCATTTTTAGTTTTCTGAGGAAATTCTATACCGTTTTCCACAGTGGCTATGCTAGTCTGCATTTGCACCAAGAGTGTGCTAGGGTTCCCTTTTCCCCACAACTTTGCCAGCACTTGTTGTTTGTTGATTTGTTAATGATGGCCATTCTCACTGGTGTGAAGTGGTATCTCATTGTGGTTATAATTTGCATCTCTCTGATGGCTAGTGATGCTGAGCATCCTTTCATATGTCTCTGGGCCCTCTGTATGCCTCCTTGGAGAAGTGTGTGTTCAGGTCCTTTGCACATTTTTAAAATTGGATTGTTTGTCTTCCTAGTGTGGAGTCATGTGAGTTCTTTATATGTTTTGGAGATCAGACCCTTGTCTGAGGTATCACTGGCAAATATGTTTTCCCATATGGTTGGTTCTCTTTTCATTTTGTTGAGGTTTTCTTTAGCCATGCAGAAGCTGTTTATTTTGATGAAGTCCCATTTGTTTATTCTCTCCTTTATGTCTCTTGCTCTAGGGGACATATCAGTGAAAATACTGCTGTGTGGAATATCTAAAATTTTCCTGCCTATGTTCTCCTCTAGGGCTTTTATGGTGTCATGACTCATATTTATGTCTCTTATCCATCTTGAGTTTATTTTTATGTATGGTGTAAGTTGGTGGTCGAGTTTCATTTTTTTTTGCATGTAGCTGTCCAGATCTCCCAACACTATTTGTAGTTTCTAATAGTAAATTCCTTTGTGTCATTGTAGCTGATTTACATACTTTAAATTTAATTGTATGGCTCAGCTTTGAAAATAAGATAATAGAATATGAAATTCTTGACCCTGGCACCAGACTGTCGCAGATTTCCAGGGACCTCTATCACACCTCATTTAGTCTCTGAACTTGGGTATGAAAGATTCTGTTGTCAGATCTGAAGAAGGGATCACAACTATCAATACTTGTAACTGCTCATCAGGTAAAATGATAAGATGTTTCATGCTTTGAGTCTCTAGAACACTGTGAGTTACTGATTGACTTTGCATAAAAAAAATCCGAAGAATTCCAGGATATTTTAATGTAGTGAAAAGAACCCTGAACTCAAATTAGAAAACCTAGGTATAAATACTGTCTCCCACTTTCTAGCAATTTGACTTGAGTGAGTTAACTTTCTGAACTGCAGTATTCTTCAGTACAAAGTAGAAATAATAATCCCTGTATCCTAGGATGCTCCATGGATTAAAAGAGTTAATATATATAAAATAACATGAAAAGCATAAAGCACAAAAGTTGTCATTATTATAAAATAACTTATTTAGTTCATAATAATACCACTATGTTATATTATTTAAATTTTTATTATGCAATAACATATGATGGATCTTAATATGTATGTCACTGTTTTTAAAAAGTGCAATAAAACCCAAGGAAATCATGAATGCCTCCCAAACTACTAATAATCATTAATGCAATAACTAAATTAAATGCCCAAAAGAGAGGGCAAAAATAAGTTTATTGGTTTTTTTTCAGCCACCAACTCTGATGGTGGTGCCCAGTGTTTTAGGGTTGGAAATTCTTTCTCTTTCCTCACCCTTGCAAGGGTATCTTGAGTTGATTTTGAGTATGAAACTATTTCTTTGTCATTATACCTAAACACAGACCTGACATTTAGGTGGCAACTTTCGGTAATACTGTCCCGAATGTTATAATATTGAAATGTCATATTCTGCTGATGCCAGGCTCTTCCATTACCACCACCTTAGCTTCTGCCAGGGGTCTCTTCTCCAGTCCTCCGCTGTCCAGGATGAAACGGGTGAACTCCTGAAACAGCTCCGGACTTCTAGAACTCACTCATCCGAGCACTGAAGACACCCCTTCTGGCTGGTTGATGCCCTGCAGGACCGATGGGTAGCCACTTGCACTACCACTCTTCACTGAAGTTCTATATGGAAGGTTGAGTGGCTCCGTTACAACCGAAAGGTAGTATCTTTTCATTGAGACGGTGCTGGATGGGGAGCACACGAGCAGCACTCTCCCTTCACGTGCCGTACGGGCACTGGTCTCGAATGGCTACTGTGATTCTCAGATTGATTTGAGACCTAGAGCTTTTTAAATAGGATTTGAGCCTCCGGAATTTAGAAAAACTATGTGGTGTGTCTATAATATATGTGTATATTATATATACATATACTATGTTAATATGATCTATACATTATATACATGGTGTGTATATATTGTGTGTGTATATAATGTAATGCATTATATATAGGGTAGGGCAAAAGTAGGTTTACAGTTGAGAATACATGGAACACAGCTTAGTCTTGTATTATTTATGAACTGCTGTCTTATTTCCCGTACGAACAACTGTGAGCCTACTTGTGCCCCACCCTGTATGTTACACACATTACCCTGAGAAAAGCACCAGAGGTCAGTGACTCCAAAAAGTTTAAGACTCATTGTGTCGGTTCTTTCTGAGGCTGACATCACTGGACTCAGAGAGGACAGACACGAGGTAAACGTGCGCAAATGGAAACCACACTAACAAGACGTGTAGTTGTCAACATTTTAATAGGAAGACTTTTAACAAGACTTGAATTATTTAAAAGGGACTGAAGATGAGTTTAATCCAGTCTCCAGCTGCACATATGCACATTTCCATTAGAGACAAATGGACCTTTATGGAGTTCCCAGACTTGCAAGTGTATTTCCTGAAGTTCCTCTGTGATCATGAAGGGATGAAAATTGCTCTTCGATACCTTCTGTGGAAGGAATCAGAGCTCTGCCTGTGCGCTTCCTGCTCTCTGCTCAGTTCAGCTGGAGTTCCGCTGCCAGGCACACTGTATGAGAGGCCACAGGCTCTGCCGATGATGGTAAAATCAACTTTTCAAGCACCATTTCTGAACAAATTAATAATAAGAATAAGAATATCTATAGTAACACCTGATTTTACCAGTTCTGTTATTTAAGAAATAATTGTACTACTTACTAAGGGTTTATTTACTATGTACCAGGTACTATACTGAGTCCTTTCTTTACTTTATTTTATTTAATCTTTATAACAACCAATAAGGTGGATATTACTATGTCTTATATATAGGTGAGAAAATTGGTATTCAGAAAATTTAACTTTTATGAATTTACAAAGCTAGTAAATAGTAGAGCCAGGAATTCAATGTAAATAAGTCTATCAGCCTCAATATTCCAACTGATCTGGTAATTCTCTGGATCAGTTGTAGGGGATGTTACCCATTATTTATCTGTTCGTTACATGTGCCTGTCTTATTTGGGTTATTCAACCACCCTATTGGAAAATAATAATAATCACAAGTACATAGTAAGCAATCTGCCAACCTCTGCATTTAATTTCTGTAGGGTTGCTTTGTACACATGGATTTGGCAAATTTTTACGTATAATCATCAGGATGATAATAATTAACGTTTTCTTTTATGGGCCATGCCCTACTTTCCAATAGTAAGCTCTTATCTCTTGCTAATTTAGGGTCAATATACTATCTTATCTTCATATATTATTATAGCCACTATATGCTCTCTTCACTAGCTCTTAGAAATGTTGCTAAATTTCAACTGAATATATATAAATACATTTAGCTAAATATAAGTAATTGAGGGTTTTATCTGTAAAGATGACCTATTAGACATAATATTCAATTTCTATAAGGATAGTTAATCCCCATCCCCACCTCCATATAAGGCAATTGACAGTGGGCTCCAGTCTCCCTCCCGTGGTTTTATTTTGCCTATCATTTTTGGGAGTGGGATGGGGAGGTGTGTGTGTAGGGAGTTCATGGCAGGCAGGAAATGGCAGGTTACTCCTCCTTGGGAACTAGGGAGCTGCAGAATGGGTCCTGGAGTCTCTGGAATTCTACAAGCCCAGTCTCCTTGGGTCAATCTCATGAGACAAGTACTAGAATCTCTGCTGGTGTCTGAAAGCCCCAAATAGTCACTGGGCTTAAAATCCCCATGACATTTAAGTGGAACAGCAAAATTACCATCAGGTGGTGCCAAACCACACTGAGAGTTGGAACTAATTGTATACCTGAAACTGCTCCCACCCCCTACCCCTGCCCCCAGTGGGAAAGAGGCAAATTTTCATAGAAAATATAGAGACTTGGAGTTGGACAGACCTGGGTTGCATCCTCTTGCTCCCAAGGTTACTGCAAAGTCTAAAGGGGCAAATTAATGCTGGTGGAAACAGTCAGGTAGCACAGCACTCCGCATCTGTGGGGTGCTCTGTGTGTGTTATTTGGTACTGACCTGATAACTGATATCTGTGGGGTGCTCTGTGTGTGTTGTTTGGTACTGAACTGATTCGCTGGCTCCCACAGGCACCCAGCTTGGGCCTGGCATAAACTACAGAAACGTGTGGGCCCTATATTCCAGAGATGTCTGGGGATGGGAATGGCATTTTCTGTACAGGATCTCTGTGGAGGATCGGAGCTTTGCTGGCAGCTTCACAAGGATCCGTCAAAAGAGGAAACACAGCATTGAGTAATAGCCGAAGGAGACTCGGTACCTGAGGAAGCGTCTTAGCCAAGCAGAGGGAGCAGAGAAAGGAAAGAGTCTTATAAACTGGTGAGACACTCAGGGAGCAGACAGTGTGGGACAGCCTAGCACCACCTAGCTGGGTAGGGCAGGAGTATCAGATTTCGTCTACAAATTGTGGTGATGAGGTAAAGGATGGATAATGAATAAATATAGAAAATGCGGCTGAAATTTTGGTACGTTACTAAAAGAAACTAATACCCTATGTGAGAGCAACAGCAAGGTGATCCATTAGATGTGAAAGCCTCAAGTTCTACACTTCTAGGTGCAGAGGTACCTGTGAGTTGGAACATGGCTTCAGGTGGATGGCTCTCTAGACCTCTCTGGACCTCTGTTTTCTATGGAGATTTCTAATGTAACTACTAGATAAAAATATTAAAATAACTATGTGTTCAAACATGGAAAAAATGAATGTAAATAATTCTGTACAGATGGATGCAATTTCACATCCGGTAGAAGAAAATGGCCACACCACAGGAAAAGGCCAGAGCTTTTTCATATCACAGGTGGGAGGAGCTGCACCCAGGCCCCATGGAAAGGGCCAGTGATTGGAAGCGTTAACGAAGTGTCAGGGAAACAATGGTTATGATTGCCAATCTTCCAGCACTTTAAAATTTTTTTCTACTCTTTCTAAAAAAGAACCTAGGATAAAGCTGGTTCCAGGTCCTTTAAATGGTTTCTCATTGAATTCAGAAACACCTTAATCATTCAACTTTGTGATTCCATGGTATATCCGTTTGATGTTCCTTCGTATTGCTAAAGAAGATTATGAGCTCAGATTTTTTTTTTTCGAGTCAGTAGAACCGTATTCTTCAAAGCAGCTCAGCGGACTTTCTGAAGCTGGTTAGGCAAAATTCTCCCCAGGATTTAAATTGCCAGAGAAAAAGATAAAAAGATAATTTCAGAAACAGATTTTAAGGCCTATAAAGTAAGCTAAATCTGAAATTCAGGGTTAGGAGAGAAGATTTTTGTAAAAGATGTTTTGGCTTTCTTGTCCTCTTGGAGGAATCATTTCCTGCCCCATCTTCTGATCACCAGCCATCGGGTCTGAGATTCCACCTTGCTTTGAAGCTCTTCAAGTCATCTTGGCTTCAGACCTTCGGGACTGCCCTCGCCTCTTTGCTTCTCTTTGTTCTAGGCGGGGTCTTCTTACAATGCTTAGCAGCTGGAAGGCTTCATCCTTGTCAGAGGTCAGCTCACCCTCTTCATTGCTTGCTAAACTCTGTGCTGGGAAATAGTAGTCCAAGAATAGGAAGGAGTGACTGTAATGCTGATACAAACCTTAACTGTAAGGAGGTAAAACTTTTCCACTTTTTCAAGACAAGTGTCTCCCATTTGTGTGTATGGAATGCACCTTGGAAGGATATAAAAAAATAAAACATAAAATTGCTTTTTATATTGATAGTCTTGACAGATCTGCTAGAAGCCTTAAATAACTGTAAAGAAGAGATTCAAAATACATAGCCATAATTATTTTTAAAAGCTTAAAGCTATTTTTAAAGCTGTCATAATTTGAGTAATTCGGAAACAAAACTGCAGAGCTTAATGCGAAGGTGAATGACGTTGAACTCAGTTCCGCGTCTGCACAGTTCTGATAGTCAAGGGTCTCAAAGGACTGTAATTTTCCTGGACCTAGCGTTACTTTACTTTTTCTTACATTCTAAACAAGTGTGAGAGGAGCAGAAACATTGTCAGTGAGGAAAACATGGAGTTTATTGTCAGTGAGGAAAACATTTGAGTGCCCTAAAGCGCAGGCGGCAAACACAAGGCCCGCAGGCCAAACCTGGCCCTCCACGTTGTTTTATCCGCCCGGCACCTTGTTTCTACCCGGCGGCGCCGAGCTCCTTGCCCCCAGTTAAGGAGCAGTTACATTTACACAGTCCTAAAGTTACCTTCGGCCTTTGGAAGGCAACCGCGAGGTTGATGGGCCCCGATGAAAATGAGTGTGACACTCCCACGCCTAAAGAGAATAAAGTGTTCATAATTTTAGGCATTTTCATATCTGCTCGTAATATTTTAGCTAATTCAACATGATGGTATTTTTGAGGTAAATATGCTCATCACATTGATGGATTAAAAATTCACCATGCCATTTAGGTTCAGAAAGATGTGGGGAACTTTTGAATTATAGTTTCCTCAGAAGATTAAGAAGTCATTGAGCCATTTGGATTCTGGAGGATAGAAAATTTTGAATTCTTCTAAATTGTTTCCTTTTACATTTCAATGAAGATCTTCAAAGGCAATAACAGCATATCTAACATTGATCTCTTTTGACTTGTGAAAGAAATAGATGTTTAGTGAAGAAAATGTATATAAAAGAGAAAAGCAATAAGAAGAAAATGAGACCATTTATTTACTCTTTTCATAAATTTGTTTTGGACCTGAACAATGTACGTAGGTGCCGCAGATGCAGATTTAAGCACAGCAGAGGAAGGCCTTGAGGAGCTAATTGTGCCTCAGACAAGTGAACTCACAATTGAAATAACCTGTGCAATAGCGGTGCGATGGCCAGAGTTCAGGGTGCCATGGTGGCGTAAATCAGGAGCACTGGACAAGGTGGAACCTACTGGGGCAGTTGTGAAATTCAGGTGGACACCTGAGGGACGAATATGAATTCTTTAAGTGAAAAAGTGCTGAGAGTTGAGTGTTTCAACCAGGGGGGGCAGACTACTTAAAGACCTTGATTAGAAAGTTCACGATGAAATTTGGGATGTCTTATTGATCAGAGTTAATATTTTTGGCGTTCTCGCCTATATTATTCCTCTTTTAAAAGATGTCTTAGGTATGTATGGTGCCAGGTGGGTACTAGAAATATTGGGGGAACACTTTGTAAAGTACACGATTGTCTAACCACTATGCTACACCCCTGCAACCAATACAAAATAATATCGAATGCCAACTGTAATTAAAAAAAATTAAAAACAGATGTGTTGAAATATATTTGAACACACTCTGAATCATAGTTTTTTTACCCACTTTATTCACTTAGTCATACATTGTATCCATGGCCCACATCATTGCAATTCTTCTATATAAGGTTTAATGGAAGCAAAATTAGCAATGTAATTAGTATTATAATTAACCAGTCTCCTTTCTTTGAGTATATTATGCCCATTTTTCTCTATTATGAAAAGAGAGCATTTAATAGATCTTTTATACATATCTCCATTTCCTTAATATTAGATGTACTGTGTATTTTAAATAACAGCATCACCCCCAATTAAACAGCAGCATCAACGAGTGCCCTTGAAGGCTCTTCATGGAGAAGCATTTACTGAAAGCCTCACACATGGAACACTGACCAGTGGTCCTCGGCAGGTATAAATGGACTTGGTGCCATACTCTAGCCCCTCGTGTTTGAATGTTACGGCACATCCCCTTAGCAATTCCTGCTCCGTGGCTCAGCGGTTTCTCTCTGTGTCCTCTGAAAACTCCTTGAGTTGGACTTCAGGGAAAGCTTGAAGTAGTTTTCGTCCCTGATTACACTTTTTTTCAAAATAAGGATTTCAGCAACATTTGCAAAATACAGAAATCTTGACTCCACAGCAAATGCCAGTAGTTTGCTCTAATGCCACACATTGGTATCCACCTCTGTAGCCAGGGACATGGAACAGTTTGGAACGTAAAATGGTTCATTGCAATGACCTGAACTGGTTCATTGCATAAAGTACCTTCACAAAAGAAAGTAAGTAAATGAACAAATAAAGATGTTGGCTACTATATCGCATGTCTCCGATTTTTAAAAGAGAAAAATAATAGAGCAAGTGCTGAATCCAACCTCAGAAGACCCAGCACTGGTCTTCCTGCCTCCCAGACTGTAAATGCCTTGAGGTCAGGAGGCAAGATCTGTCATCTCTGTGTCCCTGTACTGCCTGTGACATGCTAGCAGATGGCACTTAGTACAATCAAATTGAATGAATGAGTGGATAGGTGAAAGGAAGGAAGGAGGGAAGGGAGGATGGAGGGAGGGAAGGAAGGAAAAGGGAGAGAGGGAGAAAGAGGAAGAAAGAAAAAGAAAGGAAGGAAGAAAGAAAGAAGAAGGGAAGGAAGGAGGGAAGGAAGGGAGGAAGGAAGGAAGGAAGGAAGGAAGGAAGGCAGGAAGGAAGGAAGGAAGGAAGGAGAGGGAAGGGAAGGGAAGGGAGGAAGAATCAAGCCTGAAGCTTTCAGGAGAATCGAGCGTGGTTTACAGCAATGTGGATGGAGCTCTTGTGCGCCCTAAGCCTGTCCACCTGAGAGGGAATATTTCTATAGGACAGAGGGGAGTGACACAACTGAACAGGTATCTTTACCCCTTTCCTCGGGGCCATGTGTGAACAATTTAGTTTTTAATCTCTTAAATATATCCTGAGAGCATGAGCTTTGACTAAATACAAAAGCTGTCTGCACATTTTTTTCCCTGTTTGTGTGTGTGTTTTAAGGGTTGTTTCTCAGCGTTATTGCAGCCAAGTCTTACACCTTGAGAAAAGATAGATCATCCTAATTTTTCTTCTTTGAAACAGGCTTAATACCAGGCTACAAAGTAGTATCTCCCCAAATATTAAGAATTTCCTCAAAATGAAGACCCATAGATGGAAGTAACATTGAAACCTGCAGTCTAAAGATCACTGTTTATTACAGCAAACTTGAATGATGAGCATCAGGTACTTACTTGAAAAAGAATTAGTGAAAGCTGTGGAAACAAAAGTGAATGAAAAAGAAATCATAGACTTACAGGAGTCTTGGAATAAAGATTTGGTGATAGACATTTTACAAACCAAGGCAGCGTGGGAGGGTTTCAATTTATATTTTTAAATGCGAGCAGATGGGCTGAGCGTTCTTGTAGAAAGGGGATGTGTGTGTCTCTAAGATGAAAATGTAGTTCATGAAGGCTGTTCCTTTGCAGGTGGGAACAATGTGAGCTTACTCACTTTGCAATGATAAGAGAGCTAAAAATCAAATCCCCCAAATGTTTCACATATGGTGACCCAGTTCTTATTTTCTCATTAATTGTCTGGAGGGTTGTTCTTTCTTTACATTTAACAATTTGAGTGAAATATACGATTTTCAAAAGAAATCTGAATGTCAATCATATAAACGTTAGACACGACACAGCAGAACTCTTACCTACTGTGTGGCATTTCCAATCCTGGAGTCCTGGGAGTTAAGGGTGGGGTGGGGAGTGAGGACACACTTCCTGCTTACAGATTTACCTTGAGAGGCAGAACTGCCATGGCTTAAGAAAGAGCGGTTGGTAAGTATGTTTGTTATATATACATCGGTGTACACATTGTTGTTGTTTCCCCTTGAAAGACAGTAGAGGGTTAGAAAGAATGCAGAGTCTGGAGCCAGAATGCTTGAGTTCAAATCCTGGCTCTGCTACTTCCTAGCTGTGTGACCTTGAGCAAGTCACTTAACTTTCCGTGCTTCTATTCCCTCACTAGTAAAATGGGAAGCTGAATAAGAATACCTATTGGCAGGGACATTTGAGAGGGTTAAATTAGTGAATATATAAAAAGTGTTTCCAGCAGTGTCTGGCATACTGCCACTGTTATATAAACATAGTGGTTGCCTTTATTATTACTTACTTATTAATATTCTGATATAGTACAAGTAACTAGAGTCTGAATTTCAGACAAATTTACCAACACGATATTTTTTTTATTTTTTATTTTGTAATTACTTTATTGTCCTTCAATTAGTTGTCTGCATTTTCTTCCCTCCCCTCTCCCTCACCCTATTCAAACCCATTTCCCTCCCTTCCACCCTCCCCCTTAGTTTTGTCTATGTGTCCTTTATAGTAGTTCCTGAAAACCCTTCTCTCCATAGTCCCCCCCCACTCTGGCTATTGTTAGATTGTTCTTAATTTCAGTGTCTCTGGTTATATTTTGCTTGCTTTATTCTTTTATTGATTATGTTCCAGTTAAAGGTGAGACCATATGGTGTTTGTCCCTCACCTCCTGGCTTACTTCACTTAGCATAATGCTCTCCAGTTCCATCCATGCTGTTGCAAAGGGTATAAGCTCCTTCTCTCTCTCAGCTGCTAGATTTCCATTGTGTAAATGTACCATAGTTTCTTGATCCACTCATTTGCTGAGGGGCACTTAGGTTGCTTCCAACACTTGGCTATTGTAAATTGTGCTGCTATGAACATTGGGGTGCATAGGTTCTTTTGGATCATTTTTGTTGACTATCAATAACCCCTCTTACCAGACCTTGCTATCAGCCCATATCTTTTTGTGGAGCCAGATATTTATTCACATTTACTGTAATTAAAAATGACTTTTTAAAAATTGAAACATTATTTTAGGGCTTCCTCAGTGATCCCATATTAACATTTTCAGATGTATTGGATAAATTCATTTTTATTCAGCCTATAAACCACCATTCAGTTCAGGTACCTGCTGTTGGCCAGGACTGTGCATGTCACCATAGGAGTAGAAAGATGAATCAAAGAGTAGTTATTAGAGAGATTAAAACCCAGTGGCACTCAAACATTCACATATATGATAGATTGTTTTATGAACTTCAATCATTTCACTCATATCCCCTTCATCTTAATCTGCCTCCATTTAAGATAAGTAATTTTTAAATGAGTTCTTCTATGTCATAAGGAAAAAAATTCTCTTCCTTTCTTCTATGTCCCAGCTTTTTACAGAGTACATTCCAGCTTCCTCTCTCTGACATTGCCAAAATGCACACAGTATTCCAGGTAAATCTGGCAGGAGCAAGTTTCCACTTTGTTACCAAAACCATTTCTGAGAGTTTAGCTCCTGGAATTGAATACAATAGTACATGAGCCAAATATTTAGAAACCATGCGCGGTGACTCTCAGAACTGTGTGTTCATTAAAACATAACAATCCTCTTCTTGTTCTAAGAACAGCATCGTGTGCATGGTTCAAAAGTAGGAAAATATTAAATAGAATAAAGAAAAAGCCATTGATAGTCTTACAAAGAAAAGAACATATTTTGATATTTTTCATTCACCACCCCCCTTTTCACTTGACAGATATGACATTAAACTTGTTCTTTTCTGCTTTCAAACATAATGCTATTAAAATGTGGGCACTTTCCCCAGGTCACTAAGTATTCTTAAAGGACCCATCTGTTGGACTGAATCATTATGATTTTTTTATGACTTATTAATCAGTCTCTTTTTATAAGCAGAGGTCATAGTATTCAAATAAGGCATTGACCTGGTTTCTCCTCAGCACCTTTATAAAACATTTCTCTTTAGTTTGAGTCACACAGTACTTTCTTATTTTGTGTTTCCTAATCAGTCTTCCTTCTAAAACACTTGAGAGTTATGGAGAATGTACAAGAGTTAGGGTCAGCTATTCTTATACTAGCGTGTGTTACTCAGCAAATAATTTCCTCTAAGTTACCTTCAGCCCTCTCATGCTGAAATGGAGTAACATTCCTATATTTTATCACAACACAGTTTCTGTGCAGATGAACTGGGATGGTACACTTGAAATTGTTCTACAAATTATAGAACCAGGGCTTCTTCTTGCTCTGTGCTTGACTTTTCTAACCCAAAAGCAACATTGATTTTTTTTTCCTAGCAGAGAAAGGCTGCATTAAGGTGCTTGAAAAAGGCATTATTCAACTACCTAACCTCCCAAAGGATTAGTTAATGTTTAACCTCAACCACCCCTTTCTCACATTGACCTGATTTATGACTATTTAAAACTAAGGTGACTTGGATGGTGAAACTACAATTCTCAAATGTCCAGTATGAAGCGCAAATGCCAATTACTTCTTTTATCCTTATTGTAGACTATAACCTTACAGTAATAACATTAATATTAACATAATAATTACAATATATCAAGTACCTACAACGTGACAGCTAGGTACTTCATCTATCAGTTTAAATCTTCTCAACAGCGTTACTAGTTACATATTGGGGTGAAATGTCTATCATGAGGCCAAAATCACTTAGAAAAGAGATCCAGGTAGACCTTAAGTGAATCAGTCTCAATTAGAAAATAACTAGACCTAAGAGAAGACACCAAAGGCAAACCTAGTGGCTAATGGAACTAAACAAAAAACGAAAAAAAAAAAAAAAAAAAAAAAAAAAAAAAAAAAAAAAAAAAAAAAAAAAAAAAAAAAAAAAAAAAAAAAAACCCACAAAGACACCAGCATGGGCGTCCTCTAGTGGGAGACAGAGAGAAAGAGAATTCCCACCCTCTTCCCATTGCATTGTGGGTACTAGCTCAGGGAACTGTCATTCATTACAATCCTTACAGGACTAGGACTGTACCAATGCCTGCGCACTTTTTCTTAATTATTTTATTTTATACTTACTAAGGTATAATTGACATTGAAATGGTGCAGAATTAATAAAGTATATAATTTGGTAAGTTTTGACATGAAATCATCATCACAATAAAATCAAGGAATGAATGTAACAACCATGTCCTTCTGCTCAACACCCCCCTTGAACTCCTTCTTCCCCTCTTTGCCTCCTCCTCATTCCTAGCTCATCAGCATCTGCTCTGTCATTACTAATGAGTTTGCTTTTTAAGAATTTTATGTAAATGGAATCATACAGCAAGTACTCTTTAGTTTTGACTAGTTTATTTCCCTCGGTGTAATTATTTTGAGATTTTAAGCATCATGTAGGTATCAATAATTCACCCCTTTTATCACTTAGTAGTATTCCATTGGGTGGATATACCACAGTTTGTTCATCTTATCCATTTGTCTGTTGATAGATGTGTAAGTTATCTAATGATGCAAAATGGATTATCACAAAATTTAGTGGCTTAAAACAAGTATTCATTTTCCAACACTTTTTGTGGCCCAAATATTTGGGAGTGGTCTTGCAGGGTAGTTTTGGCTCCGGGTCTCTCACGAAACTGCTGTATAGATGTTGGTGAAGTCTGCTGCTATTTGAAACCTTCCCTGGGGCTGGAGGATTCACTTCCTAACTGGCTTTTCTATCTTCTGTTCTGAGTACTGTGCCTTGCACTACTATGTATTTATATTCCTATACTATATGTAAATGTGTGCTGCTAGAATAGGTTGAATTCTGATTATAGACATCCTTAAATTTCAGGCTAAGCAATTTAACGCTTGTCCCTTGCCTTCTTCCTTCCCCCACGGCAGGCTATGGAGAATCAGCACAGGGGTTAAATCAGGGGATGTGCTGATGGCCTCTGTTATAAGAGTGTGGTTTCAATTATAGGAGGTGGCTCATTTTTTAGTGGAATAACCACCATCAAAATGGACAGTCCTGGTCAGAGAAGTTCAGAGTTTTATTTTCTTGGTCCTATCCTCTAAGCAAAAGTGTCTATGGAAAAGGATCAGAATCATACATTATGTTTTAGGTGAAGTAGGTAAAATTATAAATTGCAGAGGAATCGCCAAAATACAAGAGTTCCATATATCTGAATCTCATTTGTGACCCCTTCCTAAAACAGAATGATGGAGGCTCTAGCTTTATGGGTCATAAGTGATGTTTAATCTGGATGGATAGGTATTTCCCTCACTCCTGTAATCCCCTATTAGGATGTGGCTGGGCAGCAGCCCAAACTGCAGGTGCACCTAAGGCTGGAGAGGCTGGGGAAGGAGAGATGTGGGTTAAACCTGCCATCATATTCTTGTTCCTAACTCAAATGAGAACTAAGTGACGTTTACTAAATATGTAAGAGGTAAGACATAATCTGATGACAATTAAACAACGCTGATCTTTTTAAATTCAGATCTTCTCACATGTCTTCTTGCCCTGTTTATTTTGTATATCTTAACAAATCATAATTTTATTAAGTGTTATTTTCTCAAGTGTGTATTATAAAAGTAGTAGGTATTGTATTAAAAATCAGAGTTCTCCAGAGAAATAGAACCAATAGAATATATGTAAATGAATATGTACAAATAAAGTGTGTATATGTATATGTGTATAATATATATATATATATATATATATATATATATATATATAGAGAGAGAGAGAGAGAGAGAGACTTATGAAATGCAATTGGCTCATGTGATTATCAAGGCTGTTAAGTCCAAATCCACAGAGCCAATGTCCCAGTTCAAGTCCAAAGGCTAGTTGGGTACCTGCTCTAGTACAAAAAAGAGCTGATGTTTCAGTTTTAGGGATGACAGGAAAATTCTGTTACTCCGGGGACAGTGAGCCTTTTGTTTCTCTTCAGGCCTTCAACTACTGATTAGTTATGGCCCACCCGCCTCTTGGAGGGCAGTCAATGTAAATGTTAGTCTGTCAATTTCAATGTTAATCTCATCTGAAAATGTCCTTGCAGAATCACTCAGAATAATGTTTGAACAACTATCTGGGCACTGTGTGGCCCTGTCAAGCTGACACATAACATTAACCCTCACAAGTATACTGACTATGCTTTGTGTTTTGGTTTATTTTAAACATCATGGGGCACTACCCCCTCCACCCATTTGCAAGATGCCGTTTAAAACCAGTTCAGGGAGATGTTCCATAAGCATTGGAGAGCAAGAACCTCTACCCTAGAGAAGCGAGCATCTTCTTCCAAAATACCTTTGTATCTGACCGCCGAATGTGGAATGGGGTTCTTTAGCATAGACCTTTGTTTATCACTCCAGACCATGGATGATTCAAGTGTCAAAAACACCACTTTTAAACGATATTCCTTTGCCCTGGGGAGGTAGCCCGCGTGGTCAGAGTGTTGGCTGGAGAGGCCCTGAGCGAGACCCTAGGGGCACACATGGCTTCTGGCGGGACGAGCCCAGGGCAGACCTCTGGGAGGCGTGGGCACTGGGTGGTGGGGATAGGCTGAACGACCAGATTGCTACTGGGGCTGGCCTGGGGGGTGGGGGGCAGGGAGAAGCAGCTACCTGCATTGCTTCAGTGGTGAGCAAACTCCGAACAAGGGGCAGAGTCAGAGGCCGAATATGGATGTGACAGATTTCTTTTATTAAGGCCACCAAACTCTATTAAGTTGTCTATCCTCTAGTAAGGTAGCTATTGAAAATTTGCGCCGTTCCTGGCTGCCAGGGCGCACCGGGCCCCGGCCCCCGGACGCCGTCCTGCTCGCGTGCGCGGCGCTGTGCGCTGGCAGCGGTCCTGGAGCTGCGATGAGTCAGTCTTGCGCTGAACCTCGGCGTAATGGAGAAAGGTGCTATTTTGGGAGAACAAGCATATGATGAGCTCTTTTTTGGGCAGATTTCACAGGCCGCTATGTTTGCAGAAATAGTGACTTTCCAGAATGCCTCCCTTTCTGCTAGAACACAGAAAACAATCTCATGAAGTCGTTGTGGCCTCTCTGGCTGACAGGGTTTCACACTGGACATTGACAGCCCGTGGTGCCAACCACAGGAACGGCTTCAGAGCAGCTTAAAGGGAGATGTTCATGTGTGGTGAATTAGCTCCGTGGCTTTTTTTCAATGGTAGAAAGGGAAGCGGAGAGTAATTCGGAAGGCGTGGAGGAGCTGTGAAGCATCGGAAGGTTAATGGAATCACGAAACCCTAACTGAATAGCACTCTCGCCTGCTTCCCTCCCCTTTCCACGGCTGCGACACTTTGCTTTCCTCGCCTTCCTCAGATGCGTGCCAAGAAGCGAGCTTCCAGAAAGAGGAATCGTTATTAAGGAGGGATGTGCTGGCTTTGCAACTAGGTTTACTTTCTTTGTCTCACAAATTTCATTACCATTATTAGTTACGGTAACCATATATTCTTTTGGGAATAAGCCAAGACCTATATCTCATAAAAAGATGAAAAATAATGTGTATGTCTTGATTTCAAGGACTATGATGTTTGGGGACCTGCAGCCTACTGGGTCTAAACAATATGAACGCTGTGAATGCTGTGAATGCAGTGGATGTTCATCGTATTTCCAGATGGCCAGCACTCTGGTGTGTTTCTGCTTCACAAACTTAGTCGATCATACTTGGGAAAATCTTTTGGACTCAGTCAGAGTTAGACTGCGAGATCTAAGGTGACTAGAATGAAGTCCCTGCCTTCAGAGACATTTTAAACCTCTGTATTTCATAGAGGTTGCTCCATTCTTCACTGTCTTTTTCTTTCCTCTTTCTCTCTCCTGTCAGTTTCACCAATCATATGGTTAGGACATCACGTCTGCATGTTTTCCCCCAATACTTATGTATAAATAAAGCTTGTTTCGATAAGCTTAAGATGCATGTGCTAAAACGTCTGCTGGAGCTGTGTGCTTGGATTTCCACGGCCCACTCAAATGCACCGAGTTCACATTCCAACCACCTGTGCCCCTCTCCCCAGTAGATGAAAACAAGTAAGCACAGGCAACCTGGTGTGGTCTGACATCCTGCCTTGGAAGATGGCGCCTCGCACTCCTAGCTGCCCAAGCCAGGACGCTGCTCATCCTGTTCTGTCCCTCTCTCCGTTGTCATCATCCTCGATATTCACATATCCATTAAAATGGACATTTTATACAATGGATCTTCACATATCCATTACTCTGATTGCTAGTTACCTTTAGATCTGTTGCCTCCTCGGGACCACAGTTCATGCACCGCCCCGGTGAGAGCTGCATCATTTGCCTTCCGAAGGCTTTCAGAGTTCCACTGGCCTCCCCAGTCCTTGTGTCACATCTAAATCCACGTAGGATGTGTAGTCCCCTCCTATAACCTTCAGTAGCTCCCTTTTTCCTGTGGGATAAAGTCCAAACTCACTTGCGTGGCTTACACATTTCTCATTAAAGAAAAGTATGGGGTCAGGAGTCAGAGCAGAGTTTAAATCCTGATTCTGCCACTTAGCAGCCACGTGACCTTGAGTAACTTCTCTGTGTCCCCATATCACCAGCTGTGAAATGAAAATAATCATGGTAGCTGGCTTCCAGTGTTAAGCCTTATTTCTGTCCCCGATACCTGCTTCTCCTCTAGTTCTGGACCTTGCATTTTTCTCTTGTTTTAAGTTAGCTATCCCCAAGTGACCTGCTTCAAAATGTAAGCAGCCACAGAATGTGTGACTTCTGTGTGGAGGCATTTAGTTACTGGTACTGGACTCTCCAGCCCAGTTTTTTTTTTTTTTTTTTATGAAAGTGAAAACTCATGTTGATACGAAGGTGCTATAAGAATTAAGTAGATGCCCCAGATTGTGTGGGTAAGAAACATGCATTCGTTATATGAAGCAGCTGAGATTTTGGAGCTGTGTGCCACCTCAGTGCAGATTAGCCGAAATGGACATTCTTCTTGCTCTTGTGAGAATTATGGAATACATGAAGGCTTTCGGCACAGTGTTTGCACAAAGTGAATGTCTAGGTAATGGTCAGAGTAATCATGGATATCCGTCCAGACAATATTTTTTATGTTATTTATTTTTAGAGAGGGGAAGGGAAGGAGAAAGGAGAGAGAGAAACATCAATGTGTGGTTGCTTCTTGTGTGCCCCCCACTGGGGACCTGGCCCGCAACCCAGACATGTGTCCTGACTGGGAATTGAACTGGTGACCCTTTGGTTCGCCTGCTGGCACTCAGTCCACTGAGCCACACAAGCCAGGACTCTCCAGACAATTTTTTCCCTGTTTTCCTTCATTATACTTTATTCCAAAGGCACCTACCCACCTGCTGTTTCATGTCTCAGCATTTTTAGACATCTTGATTACTCTGCATGTCTACAATTTGGCTTAGGTGATAAAATTTATTCAACCCTCAAGAACCAACAGAAGTGTGTCCCCTATGGGCACTTTCCCCACACCTGCGTCCACTCGTGCCCCAGAGCTGTGCTTCTGTGCTCCCGTGCTCTCCGATGTAGACGCCCTGCCCGTGCCACTTCCACACCAGACCACAGTCACCTGGATACGTGTCAGTCTCTTCTGCAGGGGTGGGGTCTCCGAGAGAAGGATGCCTCCTTGCTCCTTTCCACAGTCTCAGAACTGCAAACACTGCCTTCCACAAAGTAGATATTTAATAAATTGTGAAAATAAACAAATGAACAACTGGAGAGGGAGACAACTAAAGAGGAAGATAAGGCAATTCCACTATAACCTGACAAGTGATCGGCATGAGTGCCCTTGTTTTTTTCTGAAGCCTCCTGTTCTTCATTTCCTCTCAGACTCCACAGGCTTTTGGCTTTGTGACCATTGGCTGGTCTAGCTTTCTTATCTGAGAGATGAGGGGATGGAGCCCAAGGAGGGAATGCAAGGGGCACAGCAGGATAGTGTCAGACTCTGGGACAGAAATCAGATGTCATCGCTCTGTAACCACTGAGCCCTTGGGCGGGGTGGGGGGTGGGGGCGGGTCCAGGTTTGGGAGCTCCCTGTAGGCAGGTGCAAGGAAAGTAATGAGAACATTGTAGTGCGGTGAATGGTGTCCCCCCTCCCCCAAATTATGTCCAAATCCCAACTCCTGGTACCTGACACGTGGCTTTATTTGGACAATGGGTCTTTGCAGGTATGACTCTCAAGATGCAGTTCCCCTAGATTATCCTTGTAGGCCCTTCATCCATGACAAGTGTCATTATAAGGAACACAGGGAGAGGAAGGCCACGTGAAGATGCATGCAGAGATCGGCGGCCCAGAGCCACAGATGCTGGAAGGACAAGGGAAGATTCACCCCTCCAGCCTCCGCAGGGAGCGCAGCCGGAAGACACCTCACTCTGGGACTTGTGGACTCTAGAACTGTTATCTTAAGGCACTGAGTTTGTGGCAGTTTTTTATAGCAGCCCGAGGAAACGAATACAAGTATCATTTGGAGGGTGATATGTTTCCCCCCTAGGCTTACTTTTTTTTGTATAATTGTCTTAGAAAAATATTTTAATCTTTGTTATAAAATAATAAAAGCCCTTTTTTGCCTCTTCTTTAACCGTATGTTTTTTTTTATGGCGAGGAATTTCTTACAGCCCTCAATCCCTTTAAATGTTATCAGTTTCATCAAAAATCTTAGAGTTTTTCCCTCTGAAGTTGAAGGTGCAGTATGCCCATTTATGTGCTCTTTCCCATGAATCATATTTTACTAGAAACAATACCAAAATTTTGAACATTGCCTTAGCTTTGAGCCTCTGAGGCACTTCTGATACCTACAGTAAAACTGCTTTTTATTCTCTACAAAAGTCAAGATCCTCATGGACTTAGAGGATACAATGAGAGGCAGTATTTGTGAGAGTTTTGTATACTGTGAGGGCTTTGTGGAGACAGTTATATGCTGATAGAGATTAACATGTAGAAATACATACAAAATATATGGAAATCTGAGAATGTCTACTATGGGGCGCCCTCCAAGACTGAGGCTCAAGCTGCTTTTATACTATACTTTGCTGCCATCTTGTGGCATTTCTGGTAATTGTTAGTGATGATTTTTCTAGTAAACTTGGAGATTTTTTTTTTTTTTGTGAGCAGTCATCTGATTTATAAAAAGATGTAACAAATATTAAAATGAGAGAAAATACCATTTCAAAGCAACATCAAAAAGTGAGTGTATTTAACCATACTTAGCTCATAACAGAGCAAATGGGCAAGTGGAGCAGTAACAACTCATTCTGTAGCATGTTTAATAAACTGGCAACAGAGACAGCTAGTTGAAGGAAAGCAGAGGAACTTCATCCTTTAAGCGTTAGAACCGAGGGGCTCCATAATCATCTGGCATCCGCTCA